>JAHXMU010000015.1:2257820-2296256 GCA_019455685.1 Philornis downsi
TCTAAATCTAAATCTAAATCTAAATCTAAATCTAAATCTAAATCTAATTCTAAATCTTCATATTAGTAGCGTTTAATCATGTCAGGGCGATCGTGTGTTACTGACTCAATCTATTTTTGCTTTGAGTGTGTTGAATGCCGTTAAGGCCGACGAACAAGGGGAGCGTGCTCAACAAGATTTAGTGAAAACTGAAAGAAATTATCATGAATTTTGGGGACTATTGCTGGACTCTAATACGCGAAACTGAACCAACAAAATACAAATGACGTTTAAATAACGCCATTCACTTTTGAAAATCCATAGATTTTTAAGTAAACTAATGATTTTTTATGTAGCAAGTGAATACAAACATATTTTTTGTACGTCGAAAACCTGACGTGGCCGAGAAAACCCAATTACAGATTCGAATTCAGCCCACCAAATTACCCTAGGGACGATATTTGGTTACCTTGTTGGCTAGTGTTATAGCCCGCCGTAATTTGGATCCCATTTTATTCATTATAAAGGGTGTCCCAACAAGAACGCAAGATTTAAATTTTAAATAAAACACAGATATTTAAAAAAAAGTCGTGCAACTTTATTATATCGTAAAGTAGACAGAATGAGGTTATGTACGGAACAACACATCGGGCAGATAACCGCCGCGGCTTTGCTGGCACACACGCGATCTTTTAATGAAATTTTCAATGACCGTTTTGCATAAATGCTGTGGTATTTCATTAATGCAGCGTCCAATTTCCTCTTTTAAGACTTGAGTCGTCGTTGGCTTATTCGCGTAAACCATCGACTTCAAAAAAACCCCAAAGAAAAAACTCTAATGGTGTTAAATCGCACGATCTAGGCGGTCAATTCTGGTCTCCAAAACGCGAAATAACACGACCGGGAAATGGCTAATGCAGCAATTGAATTGTGTCTCTGGCTGTATGACATCTGGCGCCGTCTTGTTGAAACCACATGCTCTCCACATTCATTTCTTCAATTCTAGGCACGAAAAAACTGGTTATCATTTCACAATACCGAACACCATTGACTGTTTGCGCTTGACATGCCTCATTTTCATAAACAGTCCAAATGATTCCTCCAGCCCAAAATCCACACCACATAGTGACACGTTGAGGATGCATTTGCTTTTCGTGAATAACTCGAGGATTTTCCTCACCCCAAATGCGACAATTCTGCCTAACGAAGCTATCCAGGTGGAAATGGGCCTCGTCACTGAAGATGATTTTATCGGCAAAATCAGCATTTTCATGTTGTCTCTCCAATACCAAATTAACGAACTCCCTTCGCTATCCATGGTCAGCTGGCTTCAGTTCCTGAGTCAATTGAACTTTGTATGCATGAAGATGCAAATTTTTCGTCAAAATTCGCTGCGTAGTGGATTTGGAAACACCAATTTGCTGATCTCGATGTCGAATTGATGTGGATGGAGTTTGAGCGACATCATCACGTACAGCTGCGACATTTTCGGTCGATCGACCTAATCGAAGGCGCGTTGTTGTCTTTACATCACTAACAGACCCAGTTTTGGCAAATTTATCCATTAATCTCTTTACAGTTGACACTTTTGGAGCATTATTGTGACCCCAAATTGATCGCAATTTGCAAACTGTAGCCGCAAAACTTTCACCATTTTGGTAAAACAATTTCACAATGAGAATGCGTTGTTCATTCGTGTAGCGCTCCATTTTTACTAACCTCGTAATTTCTACCAGCAAACAATAACAATTGTTCAAATATCAAACAATGACACTTCGAATGGCGCAAAATTTAAATCTTGCGTTCTTGTTGGGACACCCTTTACTAGCAAATACTTTCTATGACCATTTTGTAATGCATCTAAAAACAAAATAGTAATATTTTTTTTTTTTTGACTGGTCGACAAATAACTTTACCAAAACTTGGCACAGACGTATATTTACATTGTGTAAAAAAAATTGGTGGAGCAGAAATTGGTCAATAGAACACAAAAGTTTTATTGTAATGCCTCCATATTAAGCGCCTTCTCAAATAATAAATTTATGCCAGCTAATAATCCAATCGTTAACACACTTTTGCACCTTCGCCCGGAGGAATGAAGATATGTATCATTCGATAAAAGTATATATGTATATCAGAATGAAGCGTCTTAATTTGCAAGTATATTTTGATCAAATGTGTTTCAGAACTTTTTAACTTAATTCAGCGATGTTCTTCTGGTCTACATTCGTAGACTGGAGTAACTTCATTTGTAGAATTTGAAAAATCGACCTACTAATTACGCCCCTTCTGATTTCGCCTCTACAAGTGACCCACTGAGGTCTTATATTCTTAGATTCATATGTCTTACGAGTACATGGTAATACTTAATTTGGTCAAATTTGATACACGCTGAACATTTGTTAAAGTGCCACAATGAATATGGATATCTTTGCCACACCCCTTCTGATACCTTCCACAAAAATTAGCCGATCGTTCGAAATTCAATCTTTTCCTCTCAAACTTCTAATCGGTATGCTGAAATCTGACCTAGGTTCTTATTCAATATATTCACTTATATTTCTCTGTAAGCCCTGAGAAACATTTAAGCCCTTTCTGATACCTCCCATACATATTACTAATTTAACCATATATTTTTAGCTTCATAACTTTCTACTAGTTTTACTGAATTCAGTCAAATTTGGCATACAAATTGTATAATTTTACCCACATATTCTTAAGATCATATCTTACATTCAATTGCACTAAAATATGTATAATTTAGCGCGAACAAATTATTTATCAAACTTTATTCTGGTAATGAAAATATCAGAGTATTTTGTAAAGAATATAGCAACCCGGCTCGTACATTCTGGTACCCGTTATACTTTTGCACCAACTCAAAATGGCGGTGGGTGAAGTTATATGACTGAAATTTCTATAACTTTAGTTTTGACAGCGGCTTGTCTTTTTCCTTCTATCGACTGCCAACGGGTACCTCGAACTATTAGTTTAAGTTTTGGAAAGAGAAAAAAGTCAAACAGAAACATGTCGGGCGACTACGGTGGTTGTTGGATGACACTTGTTGAGTTTTTGGCCGTAAAGTCGTGCATAATGCTAGTCGTGTGAGATGATGTGTTATGAATTCTTTACACAAATGTGGCCTTTTTTGTATCGAATTTTCTTTCTCAAACGCTGCACTACGCCCATATAATATTCTCTATTTATTATCTGATCTTTTAGCAAGAATTTCGAGTGCACATCACCTATGATTGTTCATAGGCTTTAACGTATTTTTCGGTTTCAATTCAGATGGATGGTGCTTTTCCAAAGGCACGCCTTTACACATCAAATTCATAAGTGCATAACTCATCACAAGTTACAATACGTTTTATGAAAGTGAGGCTGGATTGGTCCTTCATTGTATGTCTTCAGCGTCCTTTATGCAACTGAATTTTTGACTTTATAGTTGAGCGACAATGCGGGTCAAACCTAAACAGCAGTGTAAACTGGTAGGAACTGATTCGTAAGACCCAGAATGTTTTGCGGCTATCTCTCTCAAATCTAAATGACCTAAATTCTTTGATGCCAATTCCTTTATTTTTTGATGTTAGCTTCATCTGTAGACTTTAACAACCGACCAGAGCGTGGTAAATCTTCCATTACATCTCAAAGGCTTTTGAAACCGCTGTATCACTATGATGTTCGTATTTTTTATGAGGTCGATGCACACACAATAAGTCTTATGTAATATTTTCAATGATTCAGCTTACGAAATTCCATTTGCAGTATAAAGTTTGAAATAATATTTTTATTCATTTTCAAAATCGCAAAACACGCTTGAGATGGTGAACCAGCAAAATCGAGTAAACAGTTGTAAGCAAACTAAATGGCAGATCGCTTTCAAACTCCTCGTCAGTACTGGGGACAGATGTGCCAACTTGGCGGCAAAAATAATGCAGACAATCCCTTTAAGTATGCTTTTTAAATGATGAAGACAAATTGGTATGTTTGTGTGAATAATGCTTGTATAGGTGTTTATATTTTTTTTTTTTTCGTTATGCTATGTGCTGTGTTCTTTTCACGAGGAAAAATTTTCTCGTGAAAAAATTTAGCGGCATTGCCAGCTCTTTCTGTATCGATTTGCAACACTGAAATCAGAACAGTTGATGTTTTTTGCATCATAATATGTTCCATAATATATTGTAGAATTGTTAAGTTGCATCTTTCATTATTGCTATTTCATTTTCAAATTTAGAAATGTATGATTGAACATGTTGCGACGTAAAAATTTACTTTATTTCGGCTTCAGTGTTGAAAATCAACAAAATAGAACTTGGCGTTGCCACATAGCAAGATATTTCTTGTGAAAAAACGTTGTACTGGTGGGTACTGGTGGAAGAATTTAGCTTAAAATTTCACGGAAATTTGTTTGTGTGCAGTTTCACTGTGAAAAGTAAACGTAGTACCAGTCTTTATTTTCTGACAAAACGACAAAAATTTTGTCTTCCCTAAAAATTTAAATATTTTTTCGTTTCTGGAAAATTTAACACGGTTTCGTATATAGCTGTCTATTTGGTTTTTTAAGTACACACTTTCAAATGTTTCAAATGAATGTATAAAGTGTGATAAAAAGCATTTAATAATTTTTTTATTTAGCATAGTTAGAACAATCTGAATTAGGTGAAATATGCACCGTTTAGTTCGATAAAATTCATTACATCTTTGTCATGGAAATCCTCGTCCCTACTGGCACATTTGTATAATAGTGTGCATTTTCTCCGTATAAGGACATTGTAATCTATTATTAGCCATTATTTATCATAAGATCAATGACGTTAAGTTTTTTTCAAATCATTTTGCTTGAAATTTAACATAGAGTAAATGACATTTATTTGATAAAATGTTGATAGATTTGTTGTATATTGTGCTTGACTATATTACATATTCTATAGTACATGATGATCACTGATTTTTGTGTTTATTATACTACTTACGAGAGCGGTCCTAAAACTAGCCGACCTGGTGTATGGACGGTGCCAGTAGTTTGAAAAAAAAATGTTTTGGTGAAAAGTGGCAACCTCATAAGACATATGTTTTAGCTTTCAATGCCGCCATGTTGTTTAGGGTTTTTATTTGAGTCGAGGTAGATTCTACTTTGAGGGAGTCTGCCCTTTGTTTACGACTGTTGGGTAACAGAGTTTAAAGGAGGCCATACGAGCTGCCAAGACGAACACCGTAGGGGTCGAACATTTGAGATGTCCACGTTAGACACGGTTAAGAAAATCCACAAAATGGTATTGGATGATCATTCTAGTAGCTAAAATGATAGACATTTCAAAAAGTGCTAGACATCGTGTATTGACCGAAGATTTACAGATGGGAAAACTGTGCGCAAGATGGGTGCCACGCTTGCTTTCGATATAACAAAAACAATGTCGTGAAGAAGTTTCGGTAGAGTGTTTGGCGATATTTCATCGAAATAAAGCCGGATTTATAACCATAGAAGAGGCATGGGCCCATCACCTCACACCTGAAACAGAGGAACAGTCAAAGCAGTTTACTGGAATGGGAGAAAGAATCGTATCCAAAGAAGGCGGACACGGTTCCATCTGTAGGTCTGTTTTTTGGGATATGTATGGGATTATTTTTATTGACTATCTTCAGTAAGAAAAAACCGTCAACGGCGAACAGTATGGCAATTTATTGCAGCGTTTAGGGCAGGTATGAAATTATTGAAAAAGGAGCGCATTTGGCGAAAAAGAAAGTGTTGTTTCATTAAGACAATGCTCCAATTCACACATCCACTGCCATCCACTATTGCGATGACCAAAGCTAATTATTTAAAGTGCGAATTGCTTCATCACTCATCTAATTCGCCGGACTATTTTTTATTTGAAACTTGAAAAGTAGCCCCTTAAGTTTCCCTTAGGGTTGCTGGCGCATTTAAAAATAATGCAAAATAATCTTATATGATAAAGCCAATAATTAGCTCTTAGGGTCGAAACGACCTTAATCTATTCTCAAACTTTAAATGGGTAAGAAACTTACCTTTGTGGTTGTGATATAATATGCCCAGTGGGCCTCTTTTAGTAAGACGATGTGGCACCGTGGGATGAAACAAACGTAATGTTGCGGCGGCAGACAGACAGGCATCGCTCAATCGACTTAAATGGTCATGAAATACATTTGACCAATTGGTATTTGTATATGTCTTCAGTACTTCAGGTGGACGTACAGGGTGGTGTAATAGAACGTGCATATTGCATCATCTTTTTTTGCGGGGTAGAAAAGGCGCGGAGTTTTGTCGCTATGAATCACTTCGACGGGAAGCGTCGCGCATTTTACGAGAACTCTCGTTCATATATTGCTACTAGGCGACTATATTGTGCTGAATATGGACTACGGCGAATTAGTGAAGTTCCGAGTGCTAATTTAATTAAAATATGGGTAAAGCGTTTTGAAGAGATCGGTTCAACATTTAAACCACAAGCAAATAGTCGCCAAAGAACATCTAGGACCGAAGACAATGTTGAGAGAGTTATGGAGTCAGTACGAGGAAATCCACAAATGTCGACTCGCAAGAGATCGTCTGTCTTACAATTATCGCGACGAAGTTTGCGACAAATCTTAACATTGGATCTTAAACTGCATCCATATAATCTGCAATTAACACAAGAATTGAAAGAGTCTGACTTCAAAGCAAGGCTTGCATTTGCTAATGAAATGCTTAATCGATTTTCCAATTTCGACAATATCCTTTTCTCTGACGAGGCTCAGTTCCTTATGGATGGGTTCGTAAACCGTCAAAATTGTCGTTACTGGAACAGTGAAAATCCCAAAATCAAACACCAGAAACCATTGCATAGTCCTAAAGTGACAGTATGGGCAGCAATCTCTGGCAGAGGAATAATTGGTCCTTTTTTCTTCGAAAATGCGAGGGGCCAATACGTCACGGTTAATACGGAACGCTATGTTGAGATTTTTGGATTTTTGGCTCCAGAAATTGAAAGTTCAAGAATAGTGAATTCCAGAACTTGGTTCCAACAAGATGGAGCTACCTGTCACACATCAAATGACTCCATGGCGGTGGTGAAGCAGATGTTCCCTGGCAGACTGATTTCGAAAAGAGGTGATATCCCACGGCCCTCACGTAGTCCAGACTTGACGCCTCTTGACTTTTTTTTGTGGGGATATCTCAAACACAAAGTCTACAGTAATAATCCAAGAAACATTGTTCAGCTCAAGGAGAATATCCGTGGTGAAATGGCAGCCATTACACCAGTATTACTGAAGAAAGTTTTCAATAATTTTCGTTTGCGGTTAGAGGAGTGCCGTCGTAGAGATGGTCACCATTTAGGTGATGTTATTTTTAAAAAAATAAACACCATTTATTACTCTACAATGCCTTAGATTTATTTTAACCATACCTTTTGTATTTATTTTTTAATCTATTTTTTAAATATGCACGTTCTGTAATAAATTTAGAGTCTATAATTTTAGAAATATGGTCATTATTTAAAAATACATTTTTATACACAGTAAAAGTACCCTGCTCAGAATTTCCATTGTATTATTTCATACAAAGTTTTCGATACCAGTAACAAATAGCTATGTCGCTCACATTAGCTTTTTTCCGTGACATATATCACGCAACAGCATTTCCCATTGCAGCCGCGCATTGATCTCCAGCTGTTTGATACTCAAGTTCCACATTGCATCCCTCTGACATCCAACAGTAGTTGCTCTACCACCTTAACTCAGGTGTGTTTCTCACATCAAGACAGTATTGGGGAAATCTCAATACAGATTGAAGGTCCCGTAAATCGCCTAGTGTTTTCAATACACACGTTTTATGTACATAGAATAAGAAAATTTTGTAGCCTTTGTTGTCTCGCCAATGTGTGGCACTCTTTATAAATGCATTTGACAATGTAAACATTCTTCGTTCTTCATAGCTGAGCGCTGTGTGATATCCACCAACGAACGCGGTTTTACAATTTAGTCCATTTTCGGCGACAATGATCCCTGTGGCATGTTACTTGTCGTTGTGTGAGTGAGTGTTGGTGTGTGAATGTGTGTTCTCGAATTAGTTTATTTAGAGATATGTAGTGTGAGCGTCAGTATTTCCGTGGTTGTTGATGAGTTTTTAGTTGACATCCATTCAAGTTATGTGCGATAAATATATGTATGTGTGTACGGTGTGTATGTGCGTATTTGTGTGTATGGTATACAATAAAGTTCATGTACTTCCTGTATATGAAATGACATTATTGCCGGATGTTGTTTACCAATGTTTGTGCTTTGGAAGTCTTAGATAATACACAAACACACACACACTCCAATAAACGTACGCTATGTATGGTTTGTGCAAAGTGTATGTGCTGTTTTTTTTTTTTTTTAAATAACTAACCAAATATAAAAACACGACCATCAGACTGTGCAAGTTTGTATTTTATGTGAAATATTTTGTAATTTTTTAAATTTTTTATTTTGCTTCATTCTGCTCATCCATCAACGGCCAGCCAGTTTCATTGCTGCCTTTGTTTGTCCACAATAAAGCTGATTTAATTGCATGTAATTAAAAAAAAAGTATACATCAGAGGGGAATACACATTTAAATGAATTTCTAAGACTGTCAAATGACGTTGACGGCGACAGTCAGCGAGCAACTCATCTCCAGGATTGCCACGACTGCCGTAATGGCGTAGACGGTTATTGCGCAATTTAATGAAGGCCAACAAGCGCCCAACGGTTTAATTCATTTTGTAACAGTAACATTGTTAGTTACCCCAGGGACCAGATGATGGCTATATTGCCAATGCTCTTAAAGCCAAACGTATTTACAAGTGATGTAGCATTTCGTTGCGGAAGATAATTTAAACTCATTTTGGAATGAAAACGTCGGTGTACTGATGAGGTACGCTAAAATGGCAGAGTAATTGTAGGAAATTCAGTAATGTTTTTACGTGCTTTTCTTCTTTCGCCAGACGGTAAGAAGTTATTATAAATGGGAAAAATCAATGCTTGAATTTAGCTTTAATCTTGGAAAAATTCCTCTCAAATTAAATATTGCTGAATGAAAGAAAAGTCTATGGATAGTTTCCTTTGACTTCATCACCATATAACATAATACGATACAGGGCTATCCATTTTTAATTTTCAGGTAAAGTTAAATAAAACACAAATAAAGTTATGATTTCGTTGGAACTTTTATTTCATTATAAAGCTGGATCCTTGTCGTTATGCACGAAATACAATGTCATTTAAATGACCACTTCCGGATTGGTTGCAGCAGCGCAATTTTCAAAAAAATTCGACCCAGTGACACCTTCAGACAATAATGCGTACTAAACAGTCACTTTTTCCGGGTGCAATGTCTTTTCTACAACCACTTGTCGGTTCTCCGAATCCCATAAGCGACAATTTTGTTTGTTGACGTAAGCCAAGGGTGAGAAATGAGCTTCATCACTGAAAACAATTTTGTTCGATTCAAAGCCCACGTTTGAGTCACCACTTTTGTGATAAATGTCAACAATTTTTACGCGTTTTCGGTTGTTAAACGAATCATATTCGTAAATGGCAAACCTTTCACTAAATAAATAACACTTCAGATGCAAGGTATTTAACAGCTGACAGCATTGCCAGATCGGCAGTTTTGAAATTACTGAATGGATAATCCTGTACAAATACTAAACAAATTACAACACATTGCTAATGCATTTTGAATATATTAAGTGCATTTAAAATCTTCATTGATTCTCAACCAACTTGATCGCACCAGACATTCGGTAAATATCTAGCAATTAGACAAATACTTCTAATTTGAAACACTGTAGAAATTGTTAAAATGCAACATAAATTAATTGTAAAGCGGTCAAAATATTTACAAAAAAAAGTTATATTTTATAAAATATGGTATCCTACATTCTTCAAGCATCTTTCCATAACAAAACTTACTGAAACACAATTTCCTTTTTTCGGAAAAACTACTCTACGAAAGAAACTAATTTTACAGAAAAAAACTCTACAACATAGTTTTTTTATTAAGATTGTGTAGTGGCACTATTCTTAAATACAATCTGATAGAAAAAACTTATCTTGTTCCTGAATGAACTTTTAAATAAGAAAACTTTTTAAAAAAATTGATTTCCTAAGAAAACTTTCGTCGAGCAACTGCACACGCAGCCTAACCGGTTATAGCGGAGCTTCAATAAAAATTCCCTAACAAATTAATTAGTTCAGGTCATGATCTTCAACTGCAGGCCAAAAAAATTGAAATTCGGATTATCCGTCACACTTTCACTACCAGAAGCGATATTTTCGGCAGTGCCTGCAGTGGGATAATGCATAGGTCCGACCACATCTTGCCAATTCCTTGTGTGGGTATGACGACAATAAGCACCCCGTGATACGCGAAAATTGCCAACATTTGAGTCACCACTTTAGTAGTAAGTTTTAACTATTTTTACGTGGTCTCCGTCTCCGTTTGTTAAACGATCAATATTCGTAAATGGCAAACCTTTCACTAAATAAATAGCACTTCAGATGACAGGTACTTAATAGCTGACAGCCTTCTCAGAAAGGTGATTTTGAAACCACTAAAAGGGTAATCCGTATTATGAACAGTATGTATATTGTAGAATTACAGAGATGTTGTCAAATTGGCGGCTTTCCCTTACGTTGTGGCAACTAAAAAATAACAAGTTGACACTATTCTTCAGTACCTCTACTATGAACGCTCAAACTTTTGAAGGATAATGATTCAGATGTAGGATTTTAAAATTAGCACCGCAGCCTGTAATGTTGAATAGGGGATCGGATCTCTCCAATTTGATGTTGCCGCCTGTTATTTGTGATCGACCGTGGCGTGGTGTATCGTTCGCATGATCACGAGTTTAATCCCCGATACGGCCATGTATCAGTGTTTCAGTGGTGGTAACATTTATGTGTCTGGCGAACACTTTGAGTAGTCGAGTAAGCAACAAATCTAGTAAATGTTTCTTAGACCGTGAGATTCGGAATCGTTGGGGTCGAAAAGGATGATTTAACAAATTCACTCATTTTTGTTAAAATTATTATGAAAACATAACTGAAAAGAATCAAACGGAACCCCTAAATATTGACTTGTTTAATGGTGGTCAAAAACTACTTCAAAAGGATCCACTGCTGCAGTCAATCCTGGGGAGGTCATTTAAATGACATTGTATTTCGTACGTGATGGCAAGGTTCAAGCGTTATAATGAAATAATAGTTTCATCGAGGTTATAGCATTATGGGTGTTTTATTTAACTTTACTTTTGAAACCGAAAAATGGATAAGCCGGCATGATTTTATTATTCAAGGAATAGGGTAAGAATAAATGTAGCACATTGGAAGAGACGTGATACTGTCTTAGACATTTTGAGACGAAATTCATTTCAGCACATTTTAAGACACTCTGGGCACATTACAATGCGATTGTTAACGCACTCCAGGGATAGCCAAGTAAAATTTCGACTATTTAGGAAAAGGAGCTAACAATTTTGGTACTACTGCAATTGTCAGCCATTTCTCCAGCCAGGAGATACCAAATTGATTATGCTAGTATGGAACATTATCCCCATTGGCGGAGGTGAGGCGTATCTTACCATCTCTGCTTGCCTATGGGTCTGTAGCATCCGGTTGCAACGTAACTCCACTTTCGGGCACAAAGTCGCTACCAGCGATTTTGGTATCAACCACAACCCGCGTGATGCTCCCACTACGGGTTCCTACACCAAATGATCAGGCGGAAACTCAGTCCCGGGGCCTCCTGATTCCCACGCTACCAGCCAAACTCACCGGTGGGAGTTGCATAGCAAAGCAAAAGCAAAGCTACTACCAAATTGTAATCTATACACCATACTTCACGCGATTGGTCGCTCTGTGGCAAAAGAGTACAGACTGGGCATTTTTACATACCTCCAGGTGCGGAGACCCCAGGTAGATGGAACGGTCGATATTGCATTGCAAGGATGCAGTATCCTCACTGGTGGGAGAAGGGGAAAACTTCACTCGGCGACGGTGAACGGCAACCATGAAATATAGGAGATGTCCATTTTCGGGTTTCAAAAGTAAAGTTAAATAAAACACCCATAATGCTATGATCTCGATGAAACTTTTACTTCATTTTAACGCTTTAAACTTGCCATCATGTACGAAATACGATGTCATTTAAATGACCTCCCCAGGATTAACTGCAGTAGTGGATCCTTTTGAGGTAGTTTTTGACCACTTTTTCGCACATTTCGGGCTCCTATGAAATATAGGCATAGGAGAAACCCATGCCTCTCCGTAACCCCCGAGAGATCAAAAAGAAACAAACGACAGGCACGACCCCGAGACCTGCCCGTATTTATCCCTATCACCCTCGGTACCAGACAAAGCCTCTGGTCAAACTCTGTAGCTAACCTTACTGCCAGTTTCAATCCCTTGCGGTCCGGCGACTGGTGCCCCTGCACACGATCAACAGCTGCCGCCTATCAAGCTGAACGAGATTGTGAGATCAGCATGTTCCGAACAGTCTCGCAACCGCTCAAGCCTCAGGACAAACTGCCTTGAAAAAGTCAAAGGTCCGTATTTCTGTTGTGTCTAAATTAAATTCTTATTGATTTAAACGAAAGTTTGACAAAAATAGTAATTTCTTACATCAATGAGTTCCCTGCGATATTTATTTCCCATAAAAATTAAAAGATTTGATAGAGATCATTTCTACACAAATAATTTGCAATTAGTGTAACGGATTCATCGTTTCTACCCTTCAATAGTAAATATCATCTATACAAATTAAGGGACATGTAAAAATCACATTCACGCCCATAATTTAACATCATATGCTCGACTCATCTAAGAATTTACCAGTCGTCATAAGTGTCTCATGTACAAATCGATTAACGTAAAATCAAATTACTCATAAATTGCTCTTTGTTGACCATAACATAACTCGTGATTCTGGGATAGCTCATATAGCACCATTTACTTGAAAGCCCTAAATAATATTGTTTTTAACACTTGGTTAGGCTTTGAACACAACGATAGTATCTTGAAAACTATTCCATGACTTTAATAGAATGCAAATTTATTATTAAACTTTTCAGTTGATCAAACGACAAAACAAACCTGTTAAATTTCGTTAAAAGGACAAAGGGCGAGCGTATTCATAAGTCAGATCACTTAGAGGAAATTGCTGTTTCGGCGTTTATGTGGCTTTAAGGTTTTGCACCGCAAAATAAATATTTCACAACAAGTGCACAAAATGACAGAATTTGAAGTGAATGACATTTAGCCCATGATTTCGCCTCAGTCCGTAATACGTTTATTGTACATGTTTACACAAAGACTTACCTTTCATACTTACGCTCAAAAAAGGCCATTTCAATTCTTATAATGGTGATTAAAATAATAACTAACAAATAAAAAAGTGCCGTTTACTGTAGTGGTGCGGTAACTTTTAATATAACATATGACATAAATGTTGGCAGCCGGACCAAAGGACCTTGTGGTCAGTGAACTCATATGGAGTTCAGCTGGTTATATTATTAATGCAACCAGCAGCCGTTCCCACACCTTATCAATGGGGGCAAAACCCAAGCGACCAAATGTTTGGTAAAAAACTCGTATCAACAACAACTGATCCCTGAGCTGATGTTGTTTATATTTAAAAGTATTTAACCGTGACAGGTTTTTTGAACGTGCAATTAAAGAGTTTATTAACTTTGTCGTCCGAAACGTAATTGGTAACGTTCTTTTTTTCGTATAAATGTGTGATGTATTCCCTTGCTAATAACCTTTTTAATAATTTAAAAATAAAAACACATAGACATACTCGTATGGCATGGGCTGGTAGACTGAAGAAACAAAATTGTCTATTTTTTTCTATGGCTGACCAGACATACAACATCCAAGAAGGGTGGAGGTGGACGATTTCTTAAACAAGCAAACATTTCAGGGAATTAAATGCTGTAAGGCATGAGTATAAAGTTTTTTTTATGTTTTTTGTTTTTATTTTTTATTTTTTTTTTTTGTTCTTTTCTTTTTGTTTTGCAACTTAAAGCAGACTTTAGTTATAATTTACTTCAACATTCGTTCAAATTGGTTCGAATTTCCATTATGAACAGTTTTGCTAATTGACTTCTCTGTATTTACTTTTCCCTTGCAGGTATTTGTTGCATGTGGCATGTGGAATTTTATGGGAATACTTTGGCTTAATAAGGTATGTCCAGCTTTGTCAAAATCTACTATTCTATTTTATTATTTGGTACTCAGATTCTCTTCATCGTTGATGATGAACCGATGCTTTGAAACCCTTTTTTGGGGATGGCTGATTTTATAAGCAATTGAAAGTATTTCTCGGAATTCATCACACACCCTATTCGCTCGGTGGTAAAAGATTTGCCAACAATGAAAAAATGGAGTCTGCGGTTGATGACTATTTAAAGTAGATTGATAGTTCCCACTGTAAATAGGATATACAGGGTGTCCCAACAAGAACGCAAAATTTAAATTTTAAATAAAACATATTTAAAAAAACAATCGTGAAACATTATTATATCGTAAAGTAGACAGAATGAGGTTACGTATGGAACAACACATCGGGCAGATGGCCGCCGCGGCTTTGCTGGCACATACGCGATATTTTAATGGAATGATCGTTCAATGACCGTTTTGCGTAAATGCTGCGGTATTTCATTAATACAGCGTGCAATTTCCTCTTTTAAGACTTGAGTCGTCGTCGGCTTATTCGTCGATGGTTTCACTTCAAAAAACTCCAATGAAAAACGTCTAATGGTGGTAAATCGCACGATCTAAGCGGCCAATTATGGTCTCCAAAACGCGCAAACGGGAGTGACTGATGCAGCAATTGAATTGTTTCTCTGGCTGTATGACATGTGGCGCCGTCTTGTTGGAACCACATGCCCTCCACATTCATTTCTTCAATTCTAGGCACGAAAAAACTGGTTATCATTTCACGATACCGAACACCATTGACTGTTTGCTGTTTGCGATGGTCAGCTGGCTTCAGTTCCTGCATATAATTGAACTATGTATGCATGAAGATGCAAATCTTTCGTCAAAATTCGTTGCATAGTGGATTTGGAGTCACCAATTTTCTGAGCTCGGTGTCGAATTGAGGTGGATGGAGTTTGAGCGACATCATCACGTACAGCTGCGACATTTTCGGTCGATCGACCTGGTCGAAGGCTCATTGTTATCTTTACATCACTAACAGACCCGGTTTTGACAAATTTATCCATTAATCTCTTTACAGTTGACTCTTTTGGATTATTATTGTGACTCCAAATTGATCGCAATTTGCGAACTGTAGCCGCAAAACTTTTACCCTTTTGGTAAAACAATTTCACAATGAGAATGCGTTGTTCATTCGTGTAGCGCTCCATTTTTACTAACCTCGTACCTTTTACTAGCAAATAATAACAATTGTTCAAATGTCAATCAATGACACTACGAATGGCGCCAAATTTAAATCTTGCGTTCTTGTTGGGACACCCTTTAGAAACTATTAAATATCGCTGAAAAAAAGTATATCGAAGCTATGTTGAAAATATGAAATTATGCTGGGCTAGTTTATTGGGCTGGTTTTGCAACAAATGATACGAGATTTGTCCCTGTAGAAATACCTACATACCATACAGAAGAAAGCGTTGAAAGTACTGCAGTACCCGACATAAGTGTACGTACGACCCCCATTTCTGCTACCTCACGAGTCCGAAAACTTTATGGACAAAAACAAAAGAGTAGTTTTGTTAGAAAAATCAGTTTATTAATATAAAACAAAAAAGAAATACTTGCTTCATTACAAACTTAGAAAATTATTAAAGAAAAACGAAGAAAAGCACTGTCAAAAGTCTACGTATGACTGGTAAACTTATATACATAACTTCATTTAAGCATTTAAAATGTTTATGAAATTCAGTATTTTGTTGGCTCACCAAGAGGATCTATAACTTCCTGCAATCGCCTGGGCATTGAGTCAACTAAGACTTCCAATTCTGTAGGCGTTATATTATTTCATTCTTCTTGAAGCTTTTTTTTCAGTATTGGAGCACTAGCAATATCGTGTTTTCTGATTTTGCGTTCTAAGATCTCCCAAATGTGCTCAAGGTGAGGTGGTGCATGCAACTGTCGTGGGGCATAATAAAGCAGCCAATCTTTAACAATATGAGTGGTATGCTTTGGATCGTTATCTTGTTGAAATATCTAACTGGCATCAAGGTTCAAAATATCAACCGATGGCTCCAAATATTGGCTCCAAAATTGATTTATACTGATGACAATCCATGTTACCCTCAATAAATGCCAGATTTCCTACTCCAGATGCAGCGACAGCACCCTAAGTCATTACGCTGCCACCACCATATTTAAGAGTTGAAATTAAATGTTCGGAATGCATTGCTGTACTAGTTTTTCTCCAAACTTTAACTCTCCTATCACTTCCAAATAAATTATATTTTGATACGTCTGTAAACAAAACTCGTTCAGATCCTTTCAAAAACTTAATTTTTAAATTGAAAATGGTCATTGGTCCGCCTCTTCTGATCCCTCCTATTCAAATTGATCCATTTATTGAAACTGCTATTTTCCGCCGAAATCACTAATTCGTAAACTGTTATTACTTAAATGTTTGCCAGCTGTATTGCGCTGTATTGACCAGTGAAATTTAACAAAATTGACCCGGCAATCACGCCCTATCTGGTAAATCTCATCCAACTTTGGTATACGAGGTGTTTTCAAAAAATAAGGTGAATCTTCATTTTTCTCAAAAAATATTTATTTATTCAGCAATTCCTATTCTATCTCCTTCGAAGTACTTCCGCTCAGATATACACTTGTACCAGCGTTATTTCTAATCCTTGCAGCAGTTCTGATATGCACTTTTTGGTATGTCCTTGAGCTCTCCCAGCGATTCGGTTTTTATCTCCTCAATCGTCGCAAAACGTCGTCCTTTCATGGGTCTCTTCAATCTTAGAAACAGGGAAAAGTCGCTGGGGGCTAAATTTTGTGAAAATAGTAGCTGAGTCATAATAACGGTGTTGTTTTTGGCCAAATAATCTCTCACAAGCAAAGATGAGTGAGCAGGTGCACTACCATGATGCAAAAGCCATGAATTTTTTTTCCACAATTCCGGGCGTTTTGTTTGTATTGCTTCACGCAAACGGTATATAACTTCAAGGTAATATTCCTTATTTTCCGTACCACCTTGTGGTGAGAACTCCTGATGCACTACGTCATGGTAATCGAAGAAAACAGTGAACAAAACCTTGACATTTGACCGAACTTGACGTGCCTTTTTTGTCTTGGCTTTCTTGGACACTTCCATTGGGAGATCTTACTTTGGTTTATGACCGTTATAAGCAAATCTGGATCATCGTTGACGTCATTCAACAATTTCTGAGCGATGCCCATACGACGTTGGTTTTGGTAAAAATTCGGAAATTTTTAACGAGCTTCTCTGCCAAACGTTTCATGCCTAAAATTTCCGAAAAGATTGCATGACATGGGCTACCGATATGCTGACATCCTGAACAACTTCTCTAATTGTGACTAGACGATTCGCCATAACAATTTTCTTCACTTTCTCAACATTTCCATTGGTTGTTGATGTTCTGGGGCGTCCAGAGCGAGCGTCGTCATTCACATCTTTTCGACCTTCTGTGAAAAGCTTGTACCACTTGTAAACATTTTTTTGACTCAGAGTACTCTTACCGTATGTCACTGTCAACATTTCAAGTACTTTTGAGCACTTAATTCAATTTTTCACACGAAATTTGATGCAACTTCTTTGATCCATTTTTTCAATAGCAGAAAATCGCCGAACACCCAAAACAGTTGTCTTATTTATGCCTTTCACAAACAAACTAAACATGCTATATGGATAAAACCGTCAACATATCTTCGAGACGAGTATACCAACATAAAAAAAAATAATAATTGAAAGTCGAATGTACGTAGCCCGTGAAATTTGAAAATTCACCTTGTTTTTGGAACACACCTCGTATGCATTTCTATATTAAATCTTCCGTTCAATTGCACCAGATTCAATATAATTTAACAAGCGTCAGGCATTTAGTAAATTTAGTTATGTGGATAAAAGTGGACCACATTTCCCCCTTATGGACCTGTCAGAAATTTCTGAACTGGTTTATCAATATGATTGGACTCTTACTTGACATACTCTGTAACTAAAGGCCGGACCAGGATAATAAAACGACTATTTAAGATGTTTGTGTTTTTAAAGCACAGTGATTAAGCATAGATCTCAATACTTACTTTTATTTGGCGGCTTTTATCGGCTGTTTGCTGTTTGTTCGTCTGGGGAAATAGCTCAAAAATATTTGATCCAATGTTTAAGTTAATTACCTCACATGAGCATTTTGAAATCATCGTACGGAGCATATAAGTATGCTAATGAACAAAACATTTGTCATGAATCTCCTTCATTGAAAAATTCAATTACTTTTGTACTCATACTCAAGTATGGCAAAAAATCTGCATGTTCAACATTCAATTTCTAAATTAATTAAGCCTGTTCACCACACATTTTATTGGGAGAATCATGTGTGGAACGTGGTGGCGTAGAGGAAACCTTATCTCTCCAAAAACTTGTCACGTGGCCAGAGTGCTAAAACCAAAGGATTTGTATCATATAACAGTAACATTAACCATTAACAGCTACGCGGGCATTGACTTTGATCAAAAATTGTCTTCGTTAAAAGTTGAACGCTACAACTTTCCTTCACTCAAACACCTGAAAGCCAATTTAAAATTCCAATTATCTAATTGTATGTGAACTTGCCAAGTCTTGAGTACTAGATATCGTATCATGTTGTAGTCGAATGTGAGTCGAAGAATATGGGTGGATACGACAAAGTCATTTACCTTTAGGCTACATTGATTTTTCGGTCAAAATCAAGTGTTGTCATTCACTCCAAACATCTGGTGCTTCGTACCCAGATGGAAGTTGGGCTAAATTGTTTTAGTTCAATCTTTTATTACGGTGTACAAAATTATTGTCATCTCTTTTCGGTTTTGTATTTCCTTTTTGTTATACTGAACCACATGAACTTTTCATTGAACTAAAACACACAAAATTTACTGACAATGGAGAATGTTCAGAAAGGTATGAACATTCCACATAAGGTTACGAGAGGTCTAATAACATATATGTAATATTATAAAATGCGTAATTCAAAGGCCTATATTGTAGTAAGTAGATTACTGACTTCTAATAGAAACCAGTTTAGCGCGCTGCGCTAAGTTAATTGATGGACCCATTCCTGTATTAATTTGGAAGAATATATCTTAACTTGTCATTCGAATTTGAAGGAATATATCTTGACTTGCCATTGGAAATACTTATCACTAATATTTCTTCAAATATTTTCTCCGACTTAATGGAAACACTTCTTCGATGTGAGCAAAATGCATTCTAAAGCTTTAAATATGATAAGTAAATATTAAGAAAATTCCAAAATAGGGATTAATTTTGTATATATTTTTTTTTTTTTTTTTTTTTGCTTTGGAAATGTGTTCTCATAAAAAATGTTCTCATTCTCGTCTCATTGCATAGTTAGCTTCTAAACGAACCTAATGCGCTTAGTTTGATAATGGAGAATTTTGAAATACTTTCTGTGCCTTTTTATAATTTTGTTTTCAGATACGACTGGGTGGTTCATATCTAAATTTAGAACTTTGCCATCAATTATTGTACGAAAAAATTCATATTCGTAAATGGCAAACCTTTCGCTAAGTAAATAACACTTCACATGACAGGTATTTAACAGCTGACAGCCTTGCCAGACCGGTGACTTTGAAACCACTAAATGGTTATGCTTTGACATAACTTTTGTCTAATACCTTCGTTATTCAACAGCTTCTACTTGTAAGTTACCCCTAACTTTATTGTACGGGGATTGTGCTTCTCATTCCTTAACTCGAGTAAAATTGCTGGCGTTAATACCAAGTTCGAAAAATATCAATTGAGAATTGAGAATTTCTATTTAAAATTGAGAATACTTTACGATATTGCTATTACATAAATGCAGCTCTTCAGTTTCATTCTCAAAGGTTGGAAGATTGGTTTGAGGAAATTTATCATCTCATCTTTTGCAATCGGCATGAATTTATGCATAAATGAAATTTTTTACCAATTTGTAATATTGGAGTTGGTCCAAATTTTGCAATTTTAAAATAAATCATAAAAAGAAAAGAAATTGGCAAAGTACTTGCTACATTTCATATATATCCGCGTACTAATTTATATTGTGGAGTAACATTATGGTATGTGGCATATAGAAGTATCGGTGATAGGTCGTATAAAATACATACCGATCAACTCAGATTGATATAACGTAGTCCGTCGCTTTGCCTGTGCGTTTGCGTATTCTTGTGCAACTACAACTACATTTTGAACCGAGTCAATAAAAATTGGTATATTACATTTATTTAATTTAGACCAAGGAGGAACTGTATTCAAGTTGAGTGTTATTGGTCTATATTTTGATATAGTCCTCATACAAATTGACTATCCAAGATTGGTTATATTAATTGATTGATTATATTAAGTATCTAGGTTGAGTTAAGGGCGATCTTTGTTGAAAATATACCATATCGATCTACGTTCTGATATACCCCCAAACAATATCATAGCACAAATCTAATAATCACATTTTGTATTAGATTTAATTATAATATATGCCTATAAATTGGTTGGATCGATAATGACCCCTGTTCAAAATAGACCATATTAGTCAATGCATTAATGTCGTCTCCATATAATCGTACTGGCCAAGCTTGATGATTGAACTGTAGATTTTGTTAAGAGAGTTTAAAAATAAAGTGCATCTAAGGTTACTGAAAGCGGGAAGCTCTTCCATATCTCATTCATGGGTGCATAGGAATTGTTATTTTTATTTTTTTTTTTTTTGATCCGTATATTGACACTATTATCCGTGTTCCCTTGTCCAACTCAGCGGCTGTGCGCATGCTATCTTTGTTGAATAACACAGTTTGATTACATTTTTTTTGTACTACGTTATTAAGATATTTCCAAATTTTTTTTTGGCAGTGTACAATTTCTATGGGACCGACCGTGATGCAATGGATGGTACATGCAACAATCGTTCCCATGATCATGGGTTCAATTCCAGGCACAGACACCAATTAAAATTTGGGCGGCGGTTATCGCAATATGTCTGACGAATACTTGCAGAAGTCAAGAAATCGACAAGCCTACCGAAAGATTTCCCAAACTGTGACGTTTAGAATTGTGGTTAAACTGTATGTTCCATTGAATGAATCTAAAAACCGATTTCGTGTAAGCTCACTGAATGTGAGCAACCCAGCTATACTTCATACGTGTGATGAAAGGGAATTTGTAATTTTTTTTTTATAATTTTTGCTTTTTTATAATTGTCTACTTCTACATAAAAAACTGATTTCAATACTAGCCTTTATGTAGGCAACTATGTAAACATTTCAGTTTCAGTGGCACATTCATTAAATATTTCCAGACATTTTCCTGATTAAGTCAATGTATTTATAATACGACCCTCTTTGGATTACACCTGTTAATGAAAATTGAGACTGAAACATGGAGTATATGCGAAAATTCTGTCATTTTCTCTATGGCAAATATTCTTTTGCGATTTCAGTTCGTTCAATTCATATCGTGCTGGGGGGTTGTTGGGTTTTATGACAACTTCGATGTGTAGAGAGCCCAAAAGAGCTCATAAGTGTCTGACACTGGATGGGGCTTCTGTCAATTACACGTGAATTTGTGTTATGTTCAGGTGAAAACATTAGCTTCAGGTTGAACTCGTAAAAACAACCACCATCAACACCACCGCCACCAGCTATCTTTACACGATAGCCCATATCCAAGAGGAGTCAGTGTTTTCAAGAATGCCTCCATGCACACGTTTAAGATGGTGTTTCCACAAAATTTGAGGAAAAAAAAGAATCACCTCAGAGTATGACAGTTTTTATACATATGAATATCTTACTTATGTACAAAATCATATGAGAGTACATGTACGCACGTATGTGTCTGTTGGCGGCTTGATTATTCATTCACTCCTATGTTTGTGATTACCTGACGTTGTTCTATTAGCCGTGGCAGTAGTTACTGACTGTATTTCCTGCAGTACTAGGGGGAATGGCAAATATGCTTAAGTGGATCTTACACTTGTAAGCCGGCTTATGGTCGTAATGTAATACTCTCTGTAGACAAGTCTATCACAGTAAAAAGGACTACGTTGTAGACACAGTGTTTCAGATTTCTAATATGTGTTCAGTGAAGTAGATCATTATAGCACATAGTAAAAACTATTCATGTTTGTACTTCACTTTAATTTAAATACCAGCAAAAAAGACATCTGCATATCAAGAAAAGTAATTGTGCGTTTTTTTTATCCCATACGATGCAGACATATGCAGACCAGTTGTCTGCAAAAACCAGTCCAGAAATTATTGTCCGATGAATTGTCCTACACATACTTTCTCCCAGTAATATATGCGTCGGGGCAAACGCTTGTCAGAAGATGTGAAGTTAAAGATTGGGTCCTTATCATACCTTACTCTAAATCAGTGAACCACAAACCAGTACAGAAATTCCAGTCAGGTGAACCGACTTACACATATCTTCACCTAACATCCTTTAGCACCGATGTAAATGTGTGTGAAGTATCAGACGGCGCCTTAAGTTTTTATCGACGTTATCAACAATTTTATCCAGTTAAACTGCTGCACAATATTGCATTTAGTGCAATTGCAGGAAAGATATGAATCCAGAATTATATGCGTTAATTTAGGTAATTTGTATGGATGCGAGGTACCAGAAATGGTGGGTGTATCCGGTTAATATTAGGTGAGCAACTAAGTTCTCGCTGTTTTTTTTTATAAAAATGCTACTTTATTATAAAAACATGTTTACAAATAATTCATTAAAAGTAGTCCCCATCGCTAGCTACTACTTTTTCCCATATTGTTGGCAAAGCTCAAATTCCGTCACGGTAAAACTGTCTTTTAAGGCTATCCACGAATTTAGCCATTCATTGATGTCCTCATATGAGGGAAACTGCTGGTCAGCCAGACTCTGTGCCATCGAACGGAACAAGTAATATTCGGGCGGCACAATATCTGATGATTTCAAAATTTCCAGGTAGGTCTTAACGGACTTGGCCACATGAGGCCAAGTGTTGTTGTGCTAAAGAATCATTTTTTCGTACCTTTCTGCATATTGTGGGCATTTCTCACGCAGAACTCGGCTCAGTCGTATTAATTAAAGTCAATACCGATCCCCAGTGATGGTTTTGCTCGGTTTAAATAGCTCGTAATAAATAATACCGACTTGGTTCCACCAAATACAGAGCATAACTTTCTTAGCGCGAATATTCGGTTGAGATTACGACTTAGAAGCATGGTTGGGCAGCCTCATGACTTTCTTTTTTGTAAATTGCTATAATGAATACATTTTTTGTCAACCGTTGGAATACGATGAAGAAAATTCTTCCTTTTTGTCGCTGAAGCAGTTGTCCACAGGCGAAAAAAGTCCCTTGATTTCAACTCATAAGGAACCCAAGTTCCTTGCTTTTGAATCATTCCAATCGCTTGAAAATGGTTTGGCGGGTAATTCCTAATACTGAAGCAAGCTTTAGCGGCGCTTGACACAGATCCGCATCAGGCAATGCCGTCCATTCAGTGTCTTTGAAGGTTTTGCGTCTTCCTTCACGCAAATGGTCGTCAACATCAAAATTGCCATCTTTAAAGCGACGGAACCAACCTCGACACTTTGCTTCACTTAAAGCAGCATCTCCGTAAACGTTTTGAAGCTCTCGATGAGCTTCAACCGCCGTTTGCTTCGGCTGAAAGACCAAAATCAGTACTTCCTGCATGTGACGATTGTTTGGCGCAAAATCGTACATATTCACACAACCAAACGAATATGACCTCAAAAGAAAATCACTGTTGTGTCGAGGCGGCATGTTACCATATGCCTAAGCTTAGCTCGTCACGTTTATGTTATGGCAGAATCGACAAACACTTACAGCTGGCGCCATCTTTTGGCAAACAACGGGAACTTAGTTGCGCACCTAATATTTTCACATTTTACTAGGCATTAGAGATATGAGAAAGCTTCCCACATTTAGTGAGTTTACACCCATTCTATTTTTAGACTCACTTAACGAAAATTACAGATCAACAACTTTTCCGAATATCAAAGTGTGAGAAACATTCACCACGCTTGTCGATTACTCTCGACTCGAAGCGTTCGTTAGACATATCGAGGTGACCGTCGCTTAGATAATGATAGATGGCTATATGCGGGATCTAACCAGCGTTCGTTCGAACGATAACGCTATGTTTAACGCTACAGTTGGTCATTATATTAAATGCTATTGTTATGCTCGAGTTATATAAAATAATTAGAGAACAAAAATTCGTGTTAGGAGTTATAGGGATACAATTGAATTTCGGAAAATCGGCGAGTTTGTATGAGAGGTATCAAAAAGGGCGTGAAAATGCGGTCCATTTTCATTTCTGAATACTAGTGTAAACAGGTAGAAGATATACACCTAAGAATATTTAGATTGAGTCAGCCATTTATATGGGAGGTACTAGAAAAACCATGTATAACCGATCGATAATTATAGATCACCATAACGGATCAAAATTCAGATCACTGCTGCCAACGAACGAGAAGTTATAGAGTTAAAATTAATTTTCGAAAAATCAGTTAACATTGTATGGGAGTTGCCAAAAAAAGACGAGCGGATATACTTCATATACTGTGCTTGGAAAATATTAGGCTATGCAAAGTTTTAAGAAAATTCATAAAAACAGATGAACATCGTTCAGTCTACTTAGAAAGTCATGAAACACATTTGTTCCAAAGATATTTCGTAGCTTAGACGCTTCATTTTGGGTGCTATATGTTGTCTTATCTAGTGAAATATACCTGTATTCTACCAGGTGAAGGCGTAAGAAGGGCAAAATTATAAATTACTTAAATCTTTCCCATGAAACTTATAGACAGATCTAACCCTTGAGGTATGATAATTATAGTTCATGTTTATTATCTGAACTAAGTTTATTGAACGTCTGGTATCTGTTCAGTCTGGTGAATTCATCGCAGTTGGATGAAAGTTATAAATTAAGAAATATATGGTTTAAGATAGTAATTAGCTTTTTTCAAACTTTGGCTCTGCAGTCCATTTTCATTCTACAAAAATATTTTTTACTCTTGGTTCTTGCCAAACATAACTGTGTCGAATTTAGTACATTTAAATAAAAAAAGGAGAATTTACAATAATATTTATGTATAATATGCGAAATATATACCTATATTTACATATATATATATTATGTACGATGAGTGTTCAAATATAAGCTGAATTTTCATTTTTCTCTAAAAATATTTATTTATTCATCAATTTCTATTTTATCTCCTTCAAAGTTGTCCCCCTCACACTTGTGCCAACGTTTTTTTCCAATCCTCGAAGCAGTTCTGATATGCACTTTTTGGTATGTCCTTGAGCTGTCTCAGCGATTCGGTTTTTATATCCTCAATCGTCGCAAAACGCCGTCCTTCCATGGGTCTCTTTAATCTTGAGGAAAATTCGCAGGGGGTCAAATCTGGTGAAAATAGCGGCTGAGGCGTAATAACGGTGTTGTTTCTGGCCAAATAATCTCTCAAAAGCAAAGATGAGTGAGCAGGTGCATTATCATGATGCAAAAGCCATGAATTTGTTCCCACAATTCCGGGCGTATTTTCGTATTCCTTTACTCAAACGGCGCATAACTTCAAGGTAATACTCCTTATTTACCGTACGTCCTTGTGGTAAGAACTCCTGTTGCACTACGCCATGGTAATCAAAGAAAACAGTGAGCAAAACCTTTGGAGTGCTTTTTTGGTCTTGGCTCTCCTGGACTCTTCCATTGGGACGATTGGGCTTTGGTTTCGATGTCATAACCACCAGATACGACCCTTTTAAGCAAATCTGGATCATCGTTGACGTCATTCAACGATTCCCGAGCGATGCTCATTCGACGTTGTTTTTGGTCAAAATTTAGCAAATATTGCTTGCCATGAGCCGACCGACATGCCAGCATCCTTAGCAACTTCTCTAATTGTGATTCGACGATTCTCCATAACAATTTTCTTCACTTTCTCAACATTTTCATCGGTTCTTAATGTGCTGGGGCGTCCAGAGCGAGCGTCGTCACTCACATCTTCTCTACATTCTGTGAAAATCTTGTACTTGTAAACACTTTTTTGACTCATGGTACTCTCACCGTATGCCACTGTCAACATTTCAAGTGTTTTTGACCACTTAATTCCATTTTTACACAAAATTTGATGCAACTTCTTTGATCAATTTTTTTCGATAGCAGAAAATCGCCGAATATGCAAAATACTTGTCTTATTTATGCCTCTCACAAACAAACTAAACATGCTATATGGATAAAACCGTCAACATATCTTCGGGACAAGTGCACCAACATAAAAAACATTAATAATCGAAAGTTGAATGTACGTAGCGCGCCAAATTTGAAAATTCACTATATTTTTTGAAAACACCTCGTATAGAAATAAAAACTAAAAAATTTTATGCCATCCTGTGTATTTGTCCAATAGTATTTCGACTTGAAAACTTTAGGATAAATTTAATTTGATGTTGATTTCGCGACACTGTGTCGCATTAATTTTTTTTTTGCGATAAACATACTATACTCCTATGTAGTCATAAAAAAATATTTAATCTTGGAAAAGAAAACTGTCAAAAGGTGCACTTTTCAAGATGTCATCATATGTGTTAATAGTTAACCTTTGATATTTTAGATTTTGATTGGCATGTATTTTAGTTGGTATTCTCTAATGATCCTTGTCGTGATTCGAGTTCAATATACAACAGTTTTCGATAGTATATATAGTATATATATATGAGTGGTGTATGTATATGAGTGATATATATGTGACAAAATATTCTGTCTGGCGGTTGACAGACCGAAACACAATTGACTGACAGCAATTGTCAATACTATTAAATATTTAGTGATTTATAGTGGTGTAAATAAACCTGATAATTCGGTTCTTACAAACATCGTACATGACGCATTAATGTACATAACAAATTTAAGTTACAAACTGTAACTTTGTTTATGCGTGCCTATTTCTTAAACAGAACAAACGTCCAAAAAATGTGACGTCATTAAATGTTAAATCGAAAATATAAGGTGGAGTAAGAAGATATATATTAAAAGATACATACATTATATTTGCTTTACATTGAAGGTTTTATTTTGCCTATCTAGATTGATCCAATTTATGTCAAATATTCACCTATTCGTTCGACGCTATGTTACCATTTCAAAGGTAATTTCATTGTCTCTCTGTTAGACGGTCGATTTTCACAAGTATCTCTTGAGGCGAATTTTTCGCAATCGAATCATTCTCCATAGTCAGGAACAGGTAGTAATTACTTAGCGCTAACTCTGGGCTGTAAGTTGGCAGCACACAAACCTTCCTAACCAAGCTCTCGGAGCATCTGACGAGTCAGAATCGCTGAGTGTGCCCTAGCGTTGTGCTATTGGAACATCTCCCCAAATGTGGCCGCTTTTGGGCGATTGCTTCATTCAGACGATCTAATCGTAGACAGTACAGCTTCGAACTGTGATTTTGTCTGCAAGGAAGTAGTTTACAATATATGATTCCCTGCCCATCTCACTAAACACACAGCAAAAACATTCCTAATCCTGCCACGACCTTCCCGCTTAACGATGACGTAGGCGAACCGCTTTTCATCATCCAGCCATCATCTGGTTTAGAAGAAGGTTGAGTTCGTTGCGACCACATACATACATACATGTATTCGTAGATGGAAATATAGTTCATGAGGCTTGTTTTTTTTGCATTAACAAGTGTGGCACCCATAAATCGACCTTCTCTTTTTGTATCCAGCCTTATACAGTTTTTTGTGCAATGTTTACCTCCTGCATAGCCGAAACATTACTTACATGACGACCGGACTTGAAAATGTCCTTTATTCTAACGGCAACTGGCCTTTCAGAGCGTAGTGCACATTTCACTTGAAATCGACGAAAACAAAATTGCGGATGAGTGGCTGTTTGACTATCTGAACCGTAAACAGTGTTAAAATTTGCGTTTCCGTCTTTATCGGTGTCTCTCTCAACCCGCATTTGACGAACAAGAAAATGTTGTTTTATCAAGACAATGCTCCAGTTCACACATCTACTTTTGCGATGGCCAAAATTAATGAATTAAAGTTCGAATTGCGTGATGAAACCTTATTCGTCAGATTAAGTTCCCTCGTAACATTTTCTATATCCGAATTTGAAAAAATGGCTTAGTGGTAAAAAATTTGTCAACAATGAAGAGATGGAGTCTGCGGTTGGCGACTATTTTATGAAGCTTAAGAGTTCTTATTATAAACCGGATATATATAGGAATATCGATGGAAAAGGTGTTTCGAGCTAAACGGAGATTATGTTGAAAAATAAAGAAAACTTTTCCTATCTCTTTTGTGTCTTCTTTGTTAGGTTGGCCAGTTTTGGGACTACCCCTGTACCTCACAAAACTTATAAATACATTAAGTTTAATCATAATACAATTTGATAGTGTTCTACGGAAAGAAGAATAGCAATACTTCAAGCTGCGGTAGTGACTTGTTTTCGAAACTATCTAGCTCAGTAATAACGAGGCAAATTCTGAAACCGTCATACATAAATGATGCAATGATGCCTGTTATGTGGCGAGCTGACGGATTGTGATGTATACAAGTGGTGTGAGGCTGTGAAATACTTAATTTATTCATCCCCCAAAAAATGTACGTCGAATTCGCTAGAAGTAATTAGTAAGATTTCTAACACCTTTTATTTATGTCGACTTAAACTACTTCAGTTTCTATGGAATGTTTTCCTATTCAGTCATCCAAAACTGTTTACTATCAAAAATATCTTTAGAAAACGCTTTCAACTTTTTATTGCATCAACTAATTCTCATGCAAGAACTAAACTTTTCGAAAATTTAACAAAAAGCTGTGATCGTAATGACCGAAAGTTCTATTGGAAAATAACACTTCAAATCCTTTTTGATTCTTAGAACAATACCAATTATCCGTAAAGTATACAATTTTCGTTTTAACGCTAACTTTTGTCTCTTACGCTAGGCCACAACAAGGAATTCTTGAAAATCTTGACTGACAATTTGACTAATTGTCTAACAGTGAGTCAAATGTTATGTGTTGAAAACCAACATAATGCATTAAATAGACTCCAGTTAATTCCGTGTGTCATCCATCGTTCACCGCTAATGATGTCGGGCGACAGACATTTTCTGTTGGCAAACAAACACGCACAGCGTAGGGAAGAGTCGGGGGTTGTTTTGGCCGTATTCGAAGACCACAAGTTACGCTAGAATATCAACTCATTGAGTAATAAATATGAAACCAAAGAGTAAATGAACAGCTCAACACATCAACAACCATATCCTAATGCTTCATTTCGATGTATTCGCCTAAGTGGGTGGGTGCGTATGTGTGTGTGCGTGTGCTTGTGCATCTATTAATCCATAAGACTTCTTTTGTACCCCTTTGGTTATGGCCGTATTGTTAATTCGTAAACATTAAGGTAGGAGTTGTCATGGACAGCAGTTAGTTATTATACGAGTATATGTGTAGACATGTGTGTGGTGTGTGTGCTTGCATATTGTATATCGTACGGTATGTAGCAGACATAATTCCTTCCCCCATTCATTCGTCACTGATACTATCAAGCTCTTCCATGTCTCCACCACTTCCTGTGTGACATAGGGCGGTATCAACACCAGTTCCTGATGGCTGGATGTACTTAAACTGACACATTCGTACATCCCTACTATGCTGCTGTTGTGCTGCCATCAGAACGCAGTGAATTAACCGCAAAATTAACTCACGGTCTGGATATGTTGGTCGGGAAAAATTACTGATGTCTATGATCTGGTTTATTTGCCACTAAGTTTTCGGTTTCATGTTTAAATCGACTGCGGAAAAGAGGCTACAAATACAAAATTCGCAAGAAATTGGTAAAATCTTATTTGTGGTATTACACATAGCACAGTAGGTAAGAGACATGTGATGAATAACAATTCCTAGGAATATAATAGATTGATAGATGCCAAGCGAATGTTATTTTCAATGTAACATCCTTATGAATTTTACACTCATTGAGTGAATCAAATTTCGTGGTAATGTTGACTCTAACGTGATAATCATAGAGCCATATTGGTAAACAGAGGGTGGCTTATAGAAATCAGTCAATTCGATTGATGTCATTTGAATATAATCGCTAATGATCCAATTTGGATTAAAATGTCTAATCTCTACGATTATGATTTTCGTGTTCAGAATATTATTAGAAAGTTAGTATCACATATTCGTGGTAGGAAATGCATGCATTTGTGCTTGAAGGATTATGGAAAATATTTAAAGAACAAACAATTTCTGTGTTTTATAAATTGGGAAGGAAGTACTAACCTATCAAAAACAAAAACAAAAATTCTATCGACAGAACTGTTAAAAGACTACTGAAATGGTGCGTAAATATTGTCAACTTCCCGTTGAAAAAGTCTATTAAGTTTCTGTGACATCTTGTAAATATATTTAAAAGTTGAGCAGAAATTTAAGGTGAATTACAACTTACATATATCTTCACCCAACATCCTTCTGCGTAGCTGCAAATATTCTGAATTAAAGCACAATAAAAGAGGCAACATTTTAACTTTTTGAAGTTCTCTTTTCGGAAAATGCATAAAGAACATTCATTTATGTATATTTTCAGTTCCAGTACTAAATGCTTGATGCGGGCCCAATTTATAGTGCAACTAAATGAATAATACAAATCTAGGAATATACAGGGTGGCGCATCTGTTGTGCTACAATAAGAATTTCAAACAATTTTTTTCGATCTATGTATTCCAATTATTTTGTATAGAAAATTTAATTTTACTTTATACAACTACATAATTGATTTTGAAGAAGATAGACCGTAAATGATTTCCATGCTCATTCAGTTATATGCGACACCTCAGAAATCAGAAAATTATTCACTGCGGCTAGAAGAGTTGAAGTCGAGACCGCCTCAATTATTGTTTCAATGGACTGCTGTAATTCAGTCAAATTCCCTGGCTTTGTTTTGTACACCTGTGCGTACATAACCACATACAAAAAGTCTGATGCAGTCAGGTCAAGTGTTTCTGGGGGCCAGCGAAACGAAAAGGAGTTTCTGGATATTAATTTGTTTGGAAATTTTCGTTGGACCTCCGCCATAATCGGTGTGTGCAGTTATTCGAAGAAATTTTTCTTAGCAAATCAATGTTTTTAAAAAACTTTCTTTCTTGTTAAAAAAAACTCGTTCAGGAACAAGATAAGCTTTTTCTATCAGATTGTAGTTAAGAATAGTGCCACTACACAATCTTAATAAAAAAAAACTACGTTGTATAGTTTGCTTCTGTAAAATCATTTTCTTTGGTAGAGTTGTTTTTCCCAGAGGAGGAAAATTTTGTTTCATTAAGTTTTGTTATGAAAAGCTGCTTGAAGAAAGTCACATTGTATAAAAATAATTTTTTGTAAATATTTGTGATTGATTAATGTTAATGTTAATGCAAATAATTTATGTTGAATTTTGAAGATTTCTACAGTGTCTCAAATTAGAAGTAGTTGTTTAATTGTTAGATGTTTACTGAATATCTGGAGCAATCAATTTGACTGAGAATCAATGAGGATTTTATATGTACTTAATTTCTTTGATTGAAAATGCCTTAGTAATGTGTTGTGATTTGTTTAGTATTTATATAAAGTTGTCCATTTAGTGGTTTCAAAATCACCGGTCTGGCAAGGCTGTCAGATTTTAAATACCTGTCATTTGCAGTGTTATTTATTTAGTGAAATGTTTGCCAATTACAATTACAAATACAAATAGTTAAAACTTACTATGAAAATGGTGGTTCAAAAGTGGGTTTTCAATTGGACAAAATTTTCCTCAGAATTGAAGCTAATTTCTCACTAGGTAGTTACGTCAACAAGTATGTGGCTCGAAGAACCCAGACCCAGACTGTTTAGTGCGCATTATGGTCTGGAGGTGTCATTGAGCCGTATTTTTTCAAAAATGACACTGGAGGAAACTCAAAAGGAGAAAAGGAGCGATCATTTAAATTATATTGCATTTCATACATAATGGCAATATCCATGTATTATAGTGAAATAAAAGTTTCATCGAAATCATCGCTTTATGCGTATTTTATTTAATTTTACTTGAAACCGAAACATGGATAACCATATACGATCGACTTTATTCTATACAGATGTACCTATATAAGGAAGAAAAGTATTATAGTAATTCGAACTATTACATTGTCCTAACTAATTGTAAACTAATAATAAAAGTGTATTTTGCAGAATTAGAAAATATTTTACAGAAGTGGAGTTCGAATCCAAGCCATGAGATGCGTTTCGTTTAATGATAACTTTTGATGTCGCCTAAATTATCAGTTTACCACTGTTTATAGAAAAAACACTTAGTGTGCATTTTTATCACACCTACATGTAGTGAGATTTTAAAAACATATTTTTGTGGGTCCCACCTACGTATAAATATGTATATAACAACTTTACTTTTACTCATTATTATTTTCGATGCAATGTTTAATTGTCCACATCAGAAAATAAATATAAATAAAAAAAAATTAATAAAATAAATATTATCTTATTATGTACAAATTGACGGATCTCTGTTCTTAGCGACATGTGGAAGTGTATTTTCATCGCTATATGCTATACAGTCCTGGATGTTTTTCAGTCATGATGTTTCTCTTCTACCTCTACCACGTCTTCCTTTATGGACTCCTTGTAAAAGTTTGTTTTGATTGGTTTTCAATGCGTGTCCTACGTAGGACATTTTTCGCTTTTTTTATTGAGATTAATTGACGGTTGACATTTATCCTTTTCAGTACTTCGTCATTGGGAACTCTGGCTGTCCATGGTATTTTCAATATTTCGCGGAATTCCACATTTCGAAGGTCTACAATTTTCTTTCATCTGGTCATTTATTAAGACTTCCAGGTATTTAAAGCTTCGTACTCGTTCGATTGCTATATTTTTTATTCAACTTTGGGTGGGGATTTTTTCTACTAATAACCATGTATTTCGTTTTATTTTTCTACCAGTTTCTGTAGACCAAATATACACCCAGCCATCAGTGTAGTATCATCTGCATATTTTATATTAACAATGAATTTATCACTAACTTTTATTCCGACATTTTCCCTTTCAAGTGTTTCTTGAAATATTTTTCAGAATATATGTTGAGTAATAATAGGGTTAATATCCTTCCCTGCCTGACTCCTATTGGGCTGGAAATTTCGTTAGCTTCTCCACTGACCTCAATCCGTGCCGACTGATTTCAATATATGTTTTTAATATAGCATAGTTCTTTTCACGTATTCCAGTACAGTTGTTGGGACTTTATTCGAATTACCCCCGTGCTTGTTTGGAATTGCTTCCATGTTCGCATTGGTTACCTAGTAGGAGCAGATAAATTTTGAAATCTCCAGGAAAGCAGATGTTGAAACTTTATTACCTTTTATTATCAAAATGTGTGTTGTCTTGTGGCAACTGTGGCTGCGGTAATTCCCAAATGTACCGGTTGGTTTTAGGGCCAAATTGGGATCTCCTGGATCAGTGAACAATCAGCAGTGGAAAACAACGTGAGAGTGCGCAGAAGAACCCTAAGTGGTCAATTTAGTGTCCTGCACAGGAACTTTACCTTTTATAGACATCAACATGGCGAATTTTGCATGGGACTTAGTTCTATGTCATTACCAAATCCGACTAATCCAGGAACTGAGTATAAACCATAATATGGACAGGGCCGTGTGTTCGCCGATCACGCTTGTAGCAGTTGAAAGCGAACCTCAATTTCAGCAAACAACAAACAATAAATAAGATCTAACAGGATAGCAATACTTACCGCAAAACTGTTGCCACAATGAATGTTATGCACAGGAAATTTGGGGGCATGGTTATCTCAGACAGAGGCGACGTGAACTGTCTCCAAGGTCGTACGATTTGATAATTTTTTTTTATGGGTCTTTCTTATGTCATCAGTCTATATAAAAAGGACGCAAATAAAGTCAAAATAATTCAAGACATCGTTCAATTTCATTCTAAACTGCGTGCTAGAATCGTCAAAGATTGGACTTTTCGCCATATAGCGAAGTTGCCATTTGAAGAAGGTCATATTCGACAAATGATGTTGTAAAACGGATTTTCAAATAAAATAAAATACTGTTGACAGCATTTGTGTGGAACAAATACACAAATGCTGTCACAGAACGGATTTTCATATAAAATAAAAAACTTTTGATACCATTAACGGAACTTACATTATTCAATTCCAATTGCTGGCGCCCGTTGGAAACTTCTTTATGTGCCAAAGAAATGGCTGCCCGGACAAAAAAAAAAACCGGATATAGTCAGTTACTCAAAAGTCACGATACCAAAAACCACTTACTGGTATGAACAAAACAAAAGCCTTGTTGTTTTTGTATGTGTTATCCTGATCGTAATGTACTCACCAAATTATATAGGAATAATGCGCAAATCATTGTATCCAAATACTATTATGAACGTACCCTTTTAGTTTTTTTTGAAAATAAAACTTCTATCTCGGAAGGTTGTGTTTCCAACCATTTTCAAAACTGTTCAACTTCTTCTCAAACTCAAGAAAATTGTAGAAGTAAATAACGAAATATTTATACACATGTATATAACAATTGTTTATGCAGCATTATATACAGGGTGGCGCACGAACCGTTTCACTGTCAACTGCCAATGGGGACCTTTATTTAAAGATGTTAAAGAAGTTTCTTTTTTACCATCTTGTTGGAGCAACTGTACACATAGCCAGACCAAAAATGGCGGAGCTGCAATGAAAATTCCCAAACAAATAAATATCCAAAACTCCACTTTCCCCAGGCCACCAAGGTCACCTGACTTGACTGCATCAGACTCTTTTTTGGGGTTATGTGAAACAAGAGGTCTACAAAAGGAAGCCAAGGAATTTATCTGAATTGCGGCAGTTTATTAAAATAGTAATTGAGGCGAACCCAAATGAATAATTTTCTGATCAGGTGTCGCATATGCGTGAATGGGCATTTAGGTCATTTAGAGGGGGTTAAAACCAATCAGTTATACCTATATAAAATAAAATTAAATTTTCTATACAGTTAAAAAATGGAAATAAATAAAATATCTTGATTTAAAAAAAAGTTATTTGAATTTCTTATTGTACTGCAATTGGCGCGCCACCCTGTATAACATTTGTGCTACTCTATTTAGCTTAAGCCAGGCGCACATTCACCGTGCATCCAATAAGAACTTCCGAGGTCCATTAAATCTCAATTTATCAGACAAAAAAAAAAATGTTTTTTAGATTAATGCCAATTATACTTTTTGCTGATGTGTGACCGGCATGTTGATCGCTTGAACAGTAACAAATTTCAAACTTCATTTGTTTTACAGTCCTATCATTTCTTACTATCGTATAGAAGCAACATTTTTTAAATCGTCTTTATTATTCACCCATATCAGCAGATTAACATCTAGGAGCGCACATGACATCTTTATCATTTCGACTTAGTATCTTTAATTTCTGGTGGTGCCTTAACTTCCCCAGCCGTATGTGAGGTTTACTCCCTCAGCGTTATATAATGGATGTGCGGTTTTATCACAAGTCATAAGCATCCCTACTAACATATGCTAATGTACACCATCGTTACATAAGGCGATCATTAATCATCTTTGTGGATGACAATGAACTTGTTGCTGCTTACGCGGCGAGAAATTCAAAATGTTTTAAGGCAATCTCGGGACATCTCTACAACAGGCGTGTTGGTTAGAGAGGGTGTAAATTTCGTTCGGTATAATGTAGAATAATGCTGCAGGCGCCACATTAAAATAAAATAAAATATACTCATGAATCTTTCACGTTATTAATAACTGTCTTCGTTTCATATCTGTGACCGTAATGTACGGGGATTTATTACAATGGCAAACGCCAAGACTGTGTGCAACACTCCTTGTGCGTATTCTTAGGTTGCATCGGAAATTCTACAAGAACAAGTTTAACAAATAGTTTGTCAGAGATTTCGTAGGCGCAGGACTTTTTGGTATACGCTAAGTAGATGGTTTTAGTAGTTCGACGATGATATTGTAACAATTAAAACAAAATTCATGCGTCTCTCGTACGATGTGGTTAATTATAAGGTATGGAAATAATAAATTCAAAATTTTTTCCGTTATTTGTAGCTCGCGTTGTAAAGGGTGGCGCATAAGTAACGTTAACGGCGACTATATTGAATGCGTTCTTGTGCATCATTTGGCTTTAACTCGTGAACCAATTGCATCTTATATGGAAAAAGATGTAACATATGTAAAATTCTTTGCAATGACCGCCTAGACATCTCTAACTATACCTCTGACTGCTGAGAACGTAGCCTGGTGAAAGTTTCGGGGTTTTCCTCAATACTTGCTTGCACTCGAGCAATGGCCACTTCATTTCGAACTGCACGAGGTCTTCCAGCACGCGGAAGATTACAGACAGCCCCTTGTTGCCAAAAACGCTGAATCAATCGGTAAATTGTTGATCAAATCTTAAGGTTACTTATTCACTACCCACTATAAGTGCAATCGGGTGAAAAAGGCAAGATTTTGTGCTCAAAAAACTATCCAAACAATTTTGCGATTGATTGAGTAATGTTTGAGCGCTCGTCACAGACGAATTCCAGCAAAGACAGAAATACCACATATTATACAGTTTTTCTTTGATAAAGGTGAAAACTTAAATCAGACGGCTGGAAACATGAATAGTGTTGATGGTCCTAATGCTGTTACAGCCAATCATGCCAAATTTTTGTTTTATTGACCCCATTTCGGTAAGATGCAGATGCCGATAAATTAAAGGAAATTTTCAAGCCCGACAACAAGCTAAAGATGGCATAAAAAAATTGGAACCACTTGAATAGAGTAGATACAAAAACAAACTTGATATATGGACGCCACATAAGTTAACGCAAAAAAAAAGAATCTTATGGACCGAATTTCGCTGCTAAATCGCAACAAAATCGACCCATAATCGTATTGGATGGTGACTGGTGACGGAAAACGAGTCACCTACAACAACGTCAAATGAAAGCGGTTAATTTAAAATCGCTCGAATCACGGTGTGCCGCTTCAAAACGTGAAAAAACCAGAATTGACGTTAAGAAATGGTTTGCTCTGTGTTTCGTCCATTGACAGGAAATCATCTATTATAGTCTGCTCCTCATACTCTTAACCCGAAACCGTATTCTGAAATACTGGACTACCTGAAGGAAGCAATGGCTCAGAAGTGACCAGCTTAGACTGATAGGAAAGGTGTTGCGTTCCATAAAGTCAACGCAAGGCCACACACATCGACAGCGACTCGCCAGAGGCTCCAAAGGTTTGGTTGGAAGATTTTTATACCTCCATCATATAATTCGGCCCTGACATTAAAATAATTACCATCTGTTCCTGTCTATGCCGAATGATTTTTAATCGAAAGAACATTGGTTTCTTTTTCAAAATTAAAACAAGTGTTGGAAAACAGTGCATATTTAACCTAAATCGGATAAATCTAACTATGCTAAATAAAGCCCGATTGGTGTCACGCAAAAATAATGGATTTATTTTCACTTCACCTTATATTTTGACGAAAGTATTAATCCAAAATTCATATATCCCCTCTAAAATATAAAAGAATTGGTCCAAGAGCAAATAACTGGAGCACAGGATCTCTGTGAAGGATTATATAAGAATCGGATTTTACTAAAAAATTTGTTGAACCAGTAATTTCTTACTTGATTTTAAGCTAACTAAGATATTAACAATACGATTCAGTTACAATTTTTGGACATTTTCTAAATTTACGTCAAAAATGATTCCAAAACCGCTGAAATAGAAAAATCGCTGAATGCTGAATGCAACTCAAAAAGGAATCGTAAACATACTGCAACTATTTGCCTCCACCGCTGACGATCACGTAGGATCTTATCCGTCTCTAGGATTTTTTATTTTTTGAAATTTTTTAATGCCAGATTGCAGCCATCTTTTGTTATAAGTCGGCATGGATGCTCAAAAATTTGGGCGCTCCATATTTGTGTTATGCGTATATACTTGCGATTTAGCAATTTTTTTTGAGGATTTTGTATTTTTGGCGATTTTTTGACAATTTGTTGATGTGGAGACATTACTTTGCCCAATCAACTCAAAAATTTTTGCGATTTTACGTTCCATATATATATATGTATATATATGTATGTATGTATATCTACACTGTATATACATATATGTATATATATATATA
>JAHXMU010000015.1:2296356-2336451 GCA_019455685.1 Philornis downsi
TATATATATATATATATATATATATATATATATATATATATACTTGCGATTTAGCGATTTTTTGGTGGTTTTGGTGACTTTTTAATTTTGGCGATTTGTTGACAATTTATTGATGTGGAAAACGCTGCTGTGCCCAATCAACTAGAAGTCCCCAGAAATAAAGTCAAGCTCTCCGTTTCCTAATGATTATTCTAATAGCATATATTCGAAAACATTCCAATAGAAGTATTGCCATATAGGGTTCTAGTAAAGGGTGATTTTTTTAATCGTAGTTTTTTTTTTTAAATCGAATAACACACTTAAATTTGCATCACATATTAAAATTTTTTATTGGAATCGATAAATTGCCATTTAATTTTTAAAGATAATTTCATGTTAATATTGTCCGCGGCTCCGTCTCAAAATGTCCATTCGAAAGGTCCAATTTTTCGTTACTTTTTTGTAAGACTTCAATAGTGTTCGGCTTGTCCACATAGATTAACGACTTGACATAACCCCACAAGAAATAATCAAGAGGCGTTAAATCGCAAGATCTTGGGGGTCAACTCAAAGAGCCAAATCGAGAGATAAGCTGCTCACCATATTCATTCCTCAACATATCCATTGGTTCGCGAGCAGTGTGGCATGTTGTACCGTCCTGATGAAACCACATGTCAACCGAGTTCAACTCAGCCAACTGGCGCCAAAAAAATTGCGCATAATGGCTCGATATCGTTCGCCGTTGACGGTAATGTTTCTTCCACGGTCGTCTTTGAAGAAAAATGGTCCGATGATGCTACCAGCCCATAAACCACACCAGACTGTCGTTTTTTCGGGATGCATCGGTAATTCATGTATGGCATGTGGCTGTTCATCACTCCAGATGCGACAGTTTTGCTTGTGTACGTATCCGTATGAGCCTCATCACTGAACACAATTTTTCGAAAAAACAGCGGATTTTCATTGAGCTTTGGTAAGGCCCACTCACCAAAAATTAGACGTTGTGGTACGTCATTCGGCTTCAATTCTTGAGTGAGTTGAATTTTATAGGCTTTGAAACCCAAATCGACGTGTAAAATTTTCCTCGTGGTTAGTAACACATGCCCAATTGCTGAGAAAGGCGACGAATTAACATTTCACGATCGTCATTAACACTGGTCGCTACGGCTGCACTATTTTCTTCGGTACGCACTCTACGCATGCGAGTCGTACAACAAAGTAAATTTGGTGCGAAATTTAGAGATAACAGCACGAATTGTTGATTTAGCAGGTCGATTATGACGACCATAAAATGGTCGTACCAAAAGATGCACGTTTGTCACAGAGCAAGAGTTTTGATAATAAATTTCAACGATTTGCAATCGTTGCTCGTTTTTTAGTCTTCCCATAATGAAATGGCAGAGTATACTGTACACTTTTCACTTTGACATATGACGTTTGGACGCCATTACCAATCAGTGCTGCCAATCTGAAAAACTTTAATCTTAAAAAATCACCCTGTATATACAGACTAACGTTCAGTATTTGATTTTTGGTTAACATTTTTAATTTTATTTAATTAATTTACTTTAAAATTTTGAAACGAATTTTTGATAAAATAATTTTGGTCTGAAATATATTCTTTATAGAATCATATGCATTATTGTGATCATGGAAAATGGAAAATACTTAAAGATACAATTTTTGATCGAAAAAATGGGCTAAATCAGAATATTGAACATTTTCGATACAGCCACTTATGTGGTGATTGGTCGGTTCACTGTTAATGACAATACAGACTGCAAGCATCACAAGTCAGCTAAATCGGTTAAGTTGGAAAAAGTTATCCATGCAGGGATTGAATCCATTTCCAGAAAAAACGAACAATTTTCAGATTTTCTTATAATACAGGCTGGCGCACCAATTGTGCTACAACAAGAGGTTCAAATAGCTTGTTTTTAATTAATGTATTTCATATATTTTCTTTCATTGTATAGAAAATTCAATTTTTTTATATAACTAATTGGTTTTGAAGATGGTGGACCATAAATTACCTCCATGATTATTCACGCATATGCGGCACCTCATCAGAAAATTATTCTGATCGGAAAATTATTCCTCAATTATTGTTTTAATGGGCTGCTTCAATTCAGTCAAATTCCTTGGTTTCGCTTTCTACATCTCTTGCTTCACATCAAAGTCAGGTCAGGTAACCTAGCGGAAAGTGAAGTTTCTGGATATTAATGTGTTTGGTAGTTTCCGTTGGAGCTCCACCATAATTGGTCTGGCTATGTGTGCTGTTGCTTCATCTTGCTGGAACCAAATGCTGTTGAAACAGATGCGCCTTCGTCGCAGTTCTTGGTAAGAGAAACTCTTTTAACATCTTTAAATAACGGTCCCCATAGATATTGTGTTTGTAGCACGAGTCGTGCGCCACCCTGCATCCATTTATTTGCTTTCTAAAAGCAATAATGCTGACACATACGCGAAAGAGTCATACCAAATCATCTATCTTCCCAACAGGCTGCCCTCTTTGAGGACGTAGATATTGAAAAACAGAGTGCGTATTTCCGGTAGAGAAATTGGCTAAGTTGATATACGAGTATTACGTGTCTAACGATCCTACACCGTCAATTAATTTCTAAACAGAAATTGTCAATTGCGGCAAAAATTAATCAACAGAAAAAATATTTGTCCTTACAAAGATTAAATCCATTTTATAAAATTGGGTCTCTTTTCCATTTCTCAAATATTTCTGCACATTTACGAGGACGATCACAATAATAGTCGACTAGATAGGGCTAATAGTTTGATTTTTTTGAGAAAAGTGGCAACTTTAAAAAACACATATCTTTGGTTTTAAGGTGCCACGTTGTTCAGTAATTTTATTTGAGCCATCAAAAGTAAGCGGTCTAAGTGAACTTGTAAACATGGAAAAAATTGGTCACCATTATGTCATTCAATATTTCCATCTGAAAGGTCTCAGCCCAACCAATATTGAAACTGAGCTAGATTCTACTCTGGGGGAGTCTGTTTCTTCTTTTACGACTATAAAATATTGGATAGCAGATTTTAAACGAGGCCGTACGAGTTGCCAAAACGAATACTGTAGTCGATGTGGTCGACAAATTGAGATGTTCACATCAGACATAGTTAAGAAAATTGGATGATCGTCGACTCAAGGTTAGTGATCTAGCCGAAACGATAGACATTTCAAAAAGTGCTATACATTGTAAAGAGTGTACCAACAAGAACGCAAGATTAAAATGACTGATGCAGCAATCGAATTGTTTCTCTGGCTGTATGACATGTGGCGGCGTCTTATTGAAACCACATGCCCTCCACATTCATTTCTTCAATTCTAGGCACGAAAAAACTGGTTATCGTTTCACGATACCGAACACCATTGACTGTTTGCGCTTGACATGCCTGATTTTCATAAAAAAAGGTCCAGTGATTCCTCCAGCCCAAAATCCACACCACACAGTGACACGTTGAGGATGCATTTGCTTCTCGTGAATCACTCGAGGATTTTCCTCATCCCAAATGCGACAATTCTGCCTATTGACAAAGCCATCAAGATGAAAATGGGCCTCGTCACTGAAGATGATTTTATCGGCAAAATCAGCATTTTCATATTGTCTCTCCAATACCCAATTAACGAACTCCCTTCGCTGTCCATGGTCAGCTGGCTTTAGTTCCTGAGTCAATTGAACTTTGTGTGCATGAAGATGCAAATCTTCCGTCAAAATTCGCTGCATAGTGGATTTGGAGACACCAATTTGCTGAGCTCAGTGTCGAATTGAAGTGGATGGAGTTTGAGCGACATCATCACGTACACCACGTGCGACATTTTCGGTCAATCGACCTGGTCGAAGGAGCGTTGTTGTCTTTACATCACTAACAGACCCAGTTTTGGCAAATTTGTCCATTAATCTCTTTACAGTTGACTCTTTTGGAGCATTATTGAGTCCCCAAATTGATCGCAATTTGCGTACTGTAGCCGCAAAACCTTCACCATTTTGGTAAAACAATTTCACAATGAGACTGCGTTGTTCATTCGTGTAGCGCTTCATTTTTACTAACCTCGTAATTTCTACTAGCAAACAATAACAATTGTTCAAATGTCAAACAATGACACTTCGAATAGGGCCAAATTTAAATCTTGCGTTCTTGTTGGGACACCCTTTATATTGACTGAAGATTTCAACATGAGAAAGCTGTGCGCAAGATGGTTACCGCTCTTGCTTGCAGTAGAGTAAAAAAAAAAAACGTGCTGAAGAGTGTTAGGCGACGTTTCACCCCAATAAAATCGAATTTTTGCGCCACTTTATAACTATGTATGAGACATGAGTCCACCACTTCACACATGAAACAAAGGAACAGTCCAGGCAGTGGGCTGGAATAGGATAATCGTGTCTAAAGAAGGCGAAGAGGGTTCCATCTATAGGCAAGGTCAAGACGTCTCTTTTTTTTTGAGATGCGCATGGTATTATTTTTACTGATTATCTTAAGAAGGGAAAAACCATCAACGGCGAATGCTAATGCTAATTTATTGCAGCGTTTCGGTGATGAAATTATGGAAAAAGGCCACATTTTGGCGAAAAATCAAGAAAATGCTCTAATTCAGTTCCAGAGTTAGTATTTTAAAAAATTCTATTTTAAAAAATTCTTACTATAAGCAGGGCATAGAAACTATTGAATACGGCTGAAAAGGTGTATGGAACTAAAAGGAGATTATGTTGAAAACTAAAGAAAAATTTTCCTAACTTTTTTGTGTCCTCTTTGTTAGGTCGGCTAGTTCTATGAGTGCGTTCGTGTATGTTAATTAAGTTTATTTACAATGAGTCGTATATATATACTGGTATTTATATATATTTGTGGACATGAATTGAAAAGTGCAAAAAAAAAAAAATATATAAAATTCATTATCCCGTTTTGCGTTTCAGAATTTTCCCAACTCAATATCCTTCGACCCAAATCCAAAATTTAACTTCTGACAGATCTGTCACGTATCCTTGTATAAGTTTTCAGTATTCTATATTATATAAAATCAATCAGACGAAAATGGAAACAAACGCATATTTAATGGAAATTATATAAATTTACAGATATGTGCATGTGTAACATTTTATCCCGTGTTTATAAATATTATATTAATAATATAAAAGTTTTCCGTTTCCTAATTTTTGTTGTTCTGGTCCAAATAAAAAAAATATATACATATATATATATATATATATTATGTATATATTTAAAAAATGAAACAAAACAATAATTTATAAATGACCATGAAACACAAAACGTAATATCATGCAATAAACTTGTGACTTTCACTTTACTAATCAGCCAACGACATTGAACTTCCAAGGGAAATGTTTAACTAATAGTTTCCCCTAGAGCTTCCTATAGTAATCAATCAAATGCATGACGTTACACACAGTATATCCCAGTCACCAATTTTTCCTTAAATTAGTTGTGTTAAAGACAATTAACCAAAATGAATGAATTTATGCAAATCAATGAGTGTCTTCCACCGAACTCATTTTATGTCTAAACGATGTATATCAGAATTATTCTACCAAACTTGTCATTTAATATAATTTACATTTTGATCAAACATTACAAGACAATTTCTCCAAAATGATTCCCCCAAGCGCATCGTCATGTAATTCTCACCTGTAATTCATCGTATAAAAATGCTTCAAACCGCTCTTCCGCTACAGAAAAGAATTACAGCAACATTATAGGTAAACAACCTAACAGCCTACTCCCACTGGTGTCCCACTTCCAGTAATGTCCTCATGAAAAATCAGCTTCATCGTTGTCATGTATGTATCTCCGCACCGCTCCTAATACAACCTGCGGTATACATATAAGTAGATTATTGCTTAGTATGAACAGCTGCACGCTGGTGGCTGGGTTGGCTTGGGCTGGAAGCAGAACTCATTACATATGATGTGGGTAGCGCTTAAATGATAAACAGAATTTAATGAGAAATTTTGATGATTCGAAATGATGTCATGTTTCCTAATCAATCAGCTCGAGGATGGTAGAAGGAATAAAATAAATTTGTAGATAATTGCTTTAGTGCGTTTCCCAGTGTACAGCTATTATAAATTCCGTTTGGCTTTAATGTATAAATATTGTGAGGAAATATATCATTGCGCGATTTCTCCTTATTTATCCATAAAGGAGATACTCGCCAATAGTTCGATTGGATTTTAAATTTTCGACATATAGCCTCCCCACAACCGTTTCAGGTACAGTATTCTTGACCTCAAATTTTCCAACTGTTTGATTCACATGATACCGTATCTTACAAAGGATGCGCTCAATGACTCAGAAAGGAAAAAATAAATTATATTGCTTCTCATAATTAGAGGACGGGAGAGCCTCCTTCTACCTTCATTGGGCTAACATGAATTTAGATTTTATAGACACATAGACCGGGGCCTACTGATTAAAGATGATTCCGAATTTCGGATTTAGAAGCAGTTGTTACTCGACTTTTCGTTCTGTTTGTTTTCACCTCAATTGCGCATGGAAATAAATGTGGTTGTTTTGAGGTTTGAATTCTCAAACAGTTCTAGCCATCGTGGATAGCTCGGCCTCAAATACCTGATAATATTCCGACAGAAAATAGTTCGAATGTTGGAAAACAGGTTGACATAACTTTATCAATAAAGTCCTCCTTCAAAAAGCCGGTAGATTCACGTTCAATATAGTACTTAATGCAATTTTTTGAATCTAAATGCTTTCAAAATATAAACCCACTGGAAATATTGATTTTACGACCCACAAAAATAAAGACTTTCCTAATGAAAAACGCTAACGAAATTAGTTTTCTTGCAAAGCCTATGTATGGAATATAATATTGTTCAAATATCCCCCGCGTCTTCGCACAGTGGCACGGATAAGTCCAACCGCATTTGGTCGATAACTTGGATTATGTAGACTTTCATTGCGTCGGTCGATAGTGGCTTATTTGCGTAGGCCTGCGATTTTAGAAAACCCTACATGAAAATGTCTAGAAGGTCAAATCGCATAATCTTGGTGGCCAATTCACGTTACCTCCACGAGAGATAATCATACTATTAAATCGTTCATGCAGAAAATCTATTGGCATTCATTGTGTGGCAAGTAGTGCTGTCCTGTTGGAACTACACGTTATCCACGTCGATATCATTAAATTTGGCCAAAAAAAAAAACTGGTTCTCCATCCGTCTACGCGCGTTGAAAGCACAATAGGGAACGCATCGCTTTAGGTAGCAAGTTGAAATCTGGCGCAAAATATTCTCTTATTCATACACATACAAAAAAAGAAGAAAAAACATCTGTCAATACCAGAACTGAACACTAGAAAAATAGGTGTTTTTCAATTCAAAACAAAAAAAGTGTAAAATTTTTCGTTAGTGTACAGCAGTATTTTACAGGTACTGGGAAAAATCATTACAACTCCGGTAATTTCTCAAAGGACCATTAAAATCTTCGGCATTTATTGATAATGGAAATTTATCTCGGCATTTATTTTCACTAAAAACGGGTTAACTCTGAAATTAGCCGACCTAACAAAGAAAGCTCAAAAATGTTCTTTATTTTTCAACATGATATCCTTTTAGTTCGATACACTTTTTCCAGCGATATTCAATAGCTTCTGTACCCAGACTCCACTTCTTCATTTTTGACAAATCTCTTACCACTGAGCCATTTTTTCAAGTTTGGAAATAGAAAATAGCCCGAGGGAGCTAAATCTAGCGAATAAAGCTCGTGATGAAGCAATTTGAATTTTAATGCAATAATTTTGGTCGATGTGGGAACTGGAGCATTGTTTTGATGAAATAGCACTTTCTTTTTCGTCAAATGCGGACTTTTTCCGTAATTTCATCACCTAAATACTGCAATATTCACCATTGATGGTTTTTGTTTTTCTTTCCTGAAGATAATTAATACAAATAATCCCATGCGCATCCAACAATAAAAAAAAAACAGACGCCATGACCTTGCCTGCAGATGAAACCGTCTTCGCCTTCTTTTGATACGATTCTCCTATTCCAGTCCACTGCTTTGACTGATTCTTTGTCTTTGTGGTGGTGGACCCAAGTCTCATCCAAAATTCGGCTTTATTGCGGTGAAACATCGCCAAACACTTTACTGAAATATGTTTACGGCGCTGTTTTTGTTCTACTGAAAGCAAGCGCGGCACCCATCTTGTGCACAGCTTTCTAATCTTCAAATCTTCGGTCAACATGTTCGATGTATAATACTTTTTGAAATGCCTATCATTTCAGCTACAAGTAGTTCGCGCACCTTCAGCCGACGATCATCCAACATAATTTCGTGGATTTTTCTTAAACGGGTCCAGCGTCAATTGGACAACCATTACAGTGTTCATCATGACAGCTGGTACGGCCTCGTCTAAACTCTGCTACCCAATATTTTACAGTAGTACAGGAGCATAGTCCCCAGAGTAGAAACTAGGTCGGTTTGACTGAGATCTTTCCAATGGAAATATTGAATTACATAACGGTAACCAATTTTTCCATGTTCACAAATTCACTGTGATCGGGTTCACATGGCTCAAATAAAAATACTATATAATGTGGCGCCTTGAAAGTTAAAACATATGTTTTATAAGGTTGCCACTTTTCCCCAAAAAATTTTTTTTCAAACTATTGGCACCATCTTTGCGCCTCGTCGGCTAGTGTTGGGACAGCCCTTGTATGGCGTATGATAAGATCTCATTACTGTTACGCTAACTTATCTGGCGATGTATCTGTATTTCTTGCTTATCCTTTCTCTGCTTCTTCTTTCTATATTCTACGATTTATAAAATCTCTAAAAATCAATTCGGTTAGATTTCTGCCTTAGAACTAGTTTTAGAGTTATGTGCATTTTCCGCATTTTTCCAATAATTTTCAAAACAGTAAGAAACAACTTGTTCGCACAAAGGCTAAACATGAATCTTCAGAATAGTCACCATTGATCCGATAATTAAAATTAATGATCATAATGTCACATTATATTTTTACAAATTTTATATTTAATTTCTATTACATGTTTTTTTAACTTATTATATTGGGCAGATTCAATCTAATATATAAATTGTTGCATATTGTAATTTACTTATAATTGGCCGGAAGGCTTTAAATTACAAGCCAGAAATAAATAAAAGTATCGTATCGTCGAAGTGGCATAAGATGATTCCGTTATTTATCATTTATCTAACGATGAATCAGCACATTGTCCACGACATTGCAACGCATGGAAGTAGGAGCCTCGACCAGTCAGAATTTATTTTGCTGGCTAAGTTTGTGCTTCTCCATTTGTTTGCACAATTTTATCTCCTTAAATTTTGATTTTGAGAAATGTACTAGAAGGAATTAAGCTATATATTCCGCAAAAATGTAACTCTAATATAGAAGCATATAAAACGTCAATCCATCATCTTTTAACCAAATTCGTTTCATGGTTTTTTAAGTCGGTTGAGTAATGTCCGTCTGCCAGTCTGTCTGGTGGATACGATTACTGGAGTAAATCTTTATAAAACTTCATAAAACTTACCACAGCATACTATTTTGTTAGATTTTAGCCGTGGATTATAAATGTGCTATATCGGCTCATCCCTTCTGGCACCTTGCATACAAATTGCTTCATTTTTCGGTACTGATTTTTTTCCTTGTAACTCCTGATTCACGAACTGTAGCATCCTAAGAATTTTCTTATTTTATTTCCTTATAATGCCCGATAGAATGTGGTAAACACGATCGATTAACCATGCCCCTTCCGGTACCTCCCATATAAGTGTAAATAAATCACTTATATCGTATTTTCTTTTGATTTGTCCACAACAATAATTCAAATTTGACTGTTAATGTTGGGTTTGATTAAAAAATTGATTGTTTTTCTAGTACAATTTGACCGATTTGCCGAAGTCCAGATTTGGTTTCCTGTAATTCCTAATTGAATGCCTGGTAAGCGGTTGTACAGAATTCTATTAAGTTTTGCAACCATAGCGCGACCAGTGAACAAATTTTTAATAGTAAAAATGGAAAGCACTGCCACGCCCCTTCTAGTATCTCCCACACAAATAAGATATTTAACACATTGTATATTTTCTTGGCTTTCATAGCTTCCTTTTCGTCCTTTCGGGTCATTAATTCGTTCATTTTATGTTTGATAAAATATGAAAAGAAAAAGCCTCGTCCGTTCCATGCATTCCTAGATTCATTTGTTGATAATTACCTAACCCTTTGCCACGCCTATTTTGGCACTTTTGCACCTGTACAAAAGAAATTTTGGATTATGATTTATGGATATGATTTTTGGATATGATTATAAGTCTGTTCACTTGACTGAAATTTCTGTACCGGGGTTTTCATCTGCCTCATATTAGGAGCGAACGATACTTACGCAGTTTCAGACTTTCAGTATTAGGACATTTTCTCCAAATTCTAAGACCGCGTAGATTCTGGTACTTTCAACGTACACTTTAACCGACAAACAACAAATAAAACTAATAATATCGTCGTATTCGAAATTTTCATGTTGTATCATTTGTATGCATTTTTTGCATAGTTATTTGTTACGTATGTAATACTTTGGCAGCACTGCCGTCAGTTTGTTCTTTCTCTCCTATGCCACTCACAGTGATCAACCGTTTAGTACGCGTTTTAACATTAATCTAATTGGTCGTAAAGAAATTGCGTCGTCTTTGACCTACGAAATTCGTGATAAGCGCTAGTGCAATCGTCCTAAATTTTGTGCAAAACTATAATTTAAGTATTTGCTACTAAGTGCGTGCAAAAAAATTTGGTTAAAAATTGTTGTAATCATGCAAAAACGGTTTAATATAAAATTCTTAAAATTCTCACTATTGCATACATTGAATTCCTACACAAAGAATACCAGCAAAAATAATTAGAACTGCAGCATTACATTTGTGTGTGATTCGTGCGTGTGCGTTTAGAGAATGATTGAGAGAAAGAGAATGTTGTTTCGCCCTACAGGGCGAATTTGGAGAAATACTCGTATAAAAAAAGTACTCAACAATGACAATGACGGCGATAAACTGGCGATGGGCATTCCAGTTTATAGCGAGCATATGAGAAACAAGTTTTACATGTGGTAAGTGGATGAAGAGACCAGCTCTTAACAAAAGTAGTAAAACAAAGAGAATGTCCATGACTCTTTGATGGTAGACCTTTTTTTGGTTTGTTTTGAAATTTTTAATTTTTTATATGGGATTGGTCAATCCCGTTTTTCAGATAATTTATAAACAGACAGATCTAATTTATCGCAAGCTACCGGCAGCCCACATTTACCGGGCTACCACCGCAAGTGTTAAAAAAATGGTTATTTGAAATCTTATAATAAAAAAGTTAATTTTTATAAATTAGGGGCCGCAAATTGGCAGGTGTGCATCACAAACATTTTTTTCTTATATTCTTATATATCTTCCCATAAATACATTTTTGCAGATTTAGGTTTGTTGCGCGAAACTAGATTTAAGCAATCACAAATATTACTGAATATATAATATATTACATATTGTATTATAAGATATCATATAATACAACATTATATATTATACTAGCCGACCCGGCAAACGTTGCTTTGCCTTCAAATTTTATTTTTATTGGAAATGTTTCAATGTTAAACAAAATTCTGTTTAAATACCGTTAGCAGGAGCAGAAATAATTGCTTTTCAATTTGTGGTTTGTATAGGAGGTACCACTCCTCATTGTCCAATCCCGCCCATATTTGCAGCAGCACTTAAGATATGTAAACTAAACCTACGCACCAAATTTTGTTCAAATACCGTAAGCAGGAGCAGAAATAATTGATTTTTAATTTTTTGTTTGTATGGGAGGTACCACGCCCCTTTGTCCAATTGGACCGAATTGTAAATCTAAACTATCCCGGGCACCACCCAGACGCATATACAAAAATTTATGCAAAGCGGTCCAGCCGTTTAGGAGGAGTTCACTGACAACGCCCGTACAGTAGAATTATATACATATAAAGATATTATAACATATTGGACTGAATTATATGTTACTATCAATATCTATGCATATAACTGATTTAAATCAGTACCCTAGAACTTGAGAGATATTTTCATATATGTTTATGTGCAATAATATCGGTTTAATATCTTAAACCAAACGAATATTCTGTTACTTGAGTTCTTGTAAAAAGTTATGTCTAGTTTTTTGCAACCAGTTGTCCTCTCATAACACCCTTTTTCAGTAAAAAAATCACAAATCAATCACGAAATAAAAACTTTTCACTGCATAAGCCGAGCGTTGAACTGAAATAAACTTCAAAGTTTTTCTTCTCCTTCCACACAATAGCTTTTTGGTTCAACAACCACAAAAAATTAACGTTCTACTAAAATAAAAAAAATCCGTAGGCAAAGTATTTGCAAAATGGCAATTCCTTTTCAAAACAATAGAGAAAGTTTTTAATGTTTACTCCAAAATATTTCCTATACATTTCGTTTGAGGCGGTCATAAAAAACTATACTTTTTATTGCTATAATGGAGAGAATATTTTCAGGTGATATTCTCACCTGAATTCAGAAAAAAAAACGTTTTTTATATTCCAAATTCCCATCCAAATTTCGGAAAAGAACAAATGAAAATCTCAATTTCCAATGGAAGTTCAGACAACAGAAACTGAAGTTCCAAAATTTTCATTGAAAATCAGATTTTCTATTCAAACTTAAGAATAAGTCAGTTAGTCCAGTCCAGAATTCGAATTTCCATTTAAAATTCAGAAAAGGTCAATAAAAATTCGTAACTTTCAATTGGAATGTGAGATTAAAGTAATCAGATTTTTGTATATAAAAATGTATTAAATTTACTTGATATTCACAATTTCCAATTGAAATTTAGAAATAATCAAATGAAAATCAGAAATTTCGTATTAAATTCAACAGCATGATAATTGTTGTTTATAAAAAATTAAAAACTCTGAGATATATAAAGAAATTGTGAAAAGTGCAGAAAAGAATTATATTAGCTCAGTAAACATCAGCTGAAATTCAGTTAAGTTCAATTCAAATTTAGAATTAAGAAAATGTCAATTGAGATTCAGTAAATATCAAATAATATACAGAAAATTGTAGGAATAAAATATAGTTTTATTTTATGTGTGGGTATTAAACCGAAAAATTTCATTAAGCCTTTTAGATAGCGGACATTTAAAAAACTAAGAGGAACGTAATCGAGAATTTTGGTTAAGAGCGAATATATTGCTTTGGTTTGGAATTGCCTCGAAAATACCTGCAACTTAAGTATCTACAGAAGTTCACGCAAAATGGGAACAAAAATAGATCTATAGGGGTCCAAAAATATTGTAAGCACCTGAAAATTACATATTCACAACTGTCATGAGAATACCTTTAATGCGTTGCTCAAACACGATCCAAATGTTAGGGCCGAAATCATTTTTTTTGTGCTTTCTATGGCCCATTGTGTTTTGTCTCCAGCACTGAACTTGGTTTTCTGTATTAGGATACAAAAGTGTAGAGGATGTTATCTGAACAAGTGCAGTTAAACCTGTTCTCAAAAGTTCAATAGATAGTGCCATTATGTTTATATAGTGCTCAGAAATCAAATAGGTATTTTCTCCTTTCCAATATGGTGTTATATTTTCTGAATTTCAACCGACGGTTTCTGAATTTCGGTTATCGTTACCTGATTATTAGTCTACTTCTTTTTGAGTTTTAAATGGAATTATCACATTTAAACTGGCTCTATTTGAATAACCAACACGAATTCTGATCTTCAATTGATATTTCTTGAATTTCAATTAGCTAAATCCAACTTTTGAAAATATAAACTTTATTCAATTTCCCCTAATTCTCCTTTTCTCCTTTTTATTTAATCGTTAACTAAAAGTAATAAAGGATTTTATCTTATAAATGGGGGAATTAAACCTCTTCTAGTTGTAGGGCTGGTTACAAAATACTACAGAAAAAATATGAGTACACCGGAAAAGTAAAAATTGGTGAGTCGTGCATCTCCAAGCTTTGCCTCTCGTTAGAAGTTATTGCACTTATCCTGCTTTGTTCCTGACTATTTGAGTTTTTTGGTTTTTTCTGAATTTTTTTTTATTATAATTAAAATATAATGGGCATAAATTTGAACATTTTCACAGGCAGTTAGTTAATGTACAGTATTTACATAATTAGAAGATACTTGGATTTTTGGCATATTCTTATTCGTCTTCCTGACTTCAACATTTGTGAAGACGGCCGGTGTAAAGTAATAATCAACAAAACATAGAGCATCTCACTGATCAAGAACGAGTAATAATTTTATCTGCAAAGTGATAGAAGTAATCACCTAACAAAAAATATTCGCCTGACTTTTTGAGGCTATAAATTTTTTGCAAATAGCAAACATTGGTCCTGATTTTAATAACGTTTATTTGGACCTTGGCTTTTTGCTGTAAAGTAAAATAAATTATTCAGATTCATTTTGTAGCATCACTTTCCATTACCTTTTTCAACACACTGATTTGCCATTCTTTGTTCAGTGCCATCATTCAGGTCTGCGAAGAACTTTGGCTTGTGCGGCTATTCAAGATCCAAGGAAAGCAGTCCAAAGCATTCTAATAGGTCGATATAATTTTTGCGTTATGCTGTATAGGCTTCGATATTTGGATAAGATTTTCCATTAAATTCGATGTGGCTGGATTCAATTATTTGCCAGATTCTACACTCGTTATATTTTTTCGATCAACGCTCAAAGTGTTACCAATTAGAAATGCTTCAATTTTGTCAATTTTGATTTTTTCATTTAAAAGCTACAGTATATCTTGAAAGCATTTCAGATATCAAGAAACATATGTTATTGTTCGATATACCTATATTCACCTTCACTTGCGTTGAACAATTTCATTAGGCTTAGGTCTGGGACTATGGTAGACCATTGTTCTGAATAAATAAAACTGAGATCTTTAAAAAAATAAAGTTTTCAAGCTCATCGATAACGTGCAAGTATTTCAACACCTTTGCTCTTGTCAGGCGAGCAGCATTTTTTGCAAATGTTAAATTTTGTACTTCTATATTTCACAGGGCTTCAGCCGTAGTTCATTTTTTTAAACGCACCCCATGATAAAGGAATTGAATTGAAATTTGTCACTAATTTAGTTGAACTTTATCGTGGATTACATTGAATTCTGGCCTTTCCCTTTGGAACCGTTTATGGCAATGTTGCTATTTTTGGCTATCCACCTCCACGCTGTTTTCTGATGCTACCAGTATCGTTGTATCCGGTATACAAACATCATGCTCACACTAAATGTCGTAGCTCATTAATAATTGTGATGGGTGTGATTTTCCAGAAAAATAAAAAGCAATAAAACTGTTGCGTTTGAATTCCACTTCGACGCTTGTCAAAAAATGATCGCGCTGTCTTTAGCCATTTGGTTACTAAACAGCGAGATGTTGGCAACACTTAAAATGCTTATCCCCTTATTTAAATATCTTCAGTTACAGTTGCAAATATCAATGAACTTTCTATCAACAAGGATAATTAACCGTTTTTGTTATTTGTTTATCAAAAGAGATTAAGAAATGTTTGTCTTAGAATAGGACTATTATTAGACAAAGTAGTTCAATCATGCCAGCATTTTGAAGGAGTTGGAAACATAATTCAAATATGGACCTTTTGTTTTTTTTAAGAACCATTTGACTACAGAATATAACTTCAAGTGGCTGTAGGTGCAGTCCGTCCTGTCAACCAAAATTGTCATTAAATCTGCGTTAATAACAATGTTACTAATCAAACCGGAACGAACCATAAATCAAATCAGTACTCAGCAAAAGTATCAGATCGTTCTTAATCTAACGATTTTAAATAGAACCATAAACCAAATCAGTGCTAAAAAAATGTCAAATCGAAGTTAAAAGCTGCATTACACTACACATCAAATGTCACGGATCGCAATAATTTTGTCGTATGAATAAATGAATGCATTTTTCATATGAATGTTGTTTACACTACCATCGAAATGTTGTTATTCGATAAAATGGTATTAAATAACGCACTAAAACCCGAGATTTCGATGCTAAACTTTATTGTGGCTTGTTTACGTCACTTTGAAGCTACGAAGTGGGAGTTACTTGAGCAACAGCTCAAATTTGCAAACTTTTGTAATTACTCAGTAAGACGTACAACTAAATTAGTTTTTAATTGCCTTGGGAATTGAAGTGGAGGAGTATCGTTTCTCCATTTCAAAGTCATAACAGATATCATGCGCGGTGTTATTTCCACATGTACAAACAAAGCCACGTATGGCTGTCATTTGCGAAAATCAGCAGTACCATAAATTTCGAGATTCATTTTTTGTTTTCCTTCTAAAGAAAAGCAAAATGAAGGATTATTGAAATTCATATTTGATTTGAATATTTCATGTGTTCGTTGGCACAACACGTTGCACCATACATAATTTGTAATTTATGCACGCATTCAAATCTTCCGGGTATATGCTTATATATTTCTCTCCTAAAGCCGAAATATATAGTATGCTTATATGTATGTGCGTATACAAGAAATTGTACACAAGAACATCAAAAAAAAAAAAAAAATAATAAAACTAAAGAATCTCCTTATATCGTCGTAGAGTGTGCCTTGTATGATTTCCGGTACGACAATTTTTGGGAATTTGTGTTATGAAACAATTCATCTCCACAGATATTGTTTAATGTGAAAATCCAACGAAATTACTCCTTATCGAGCATGGTAAGCAAATCTTGCGTTAGTAATAAAAGTATGACTTTAAATTTATGATCCAAGCATTAGTTAAAGAAAAAAGTTTATTCCGACACGGACCAAGTCGTTTGGTACCTCTCAGGTCTTATTGGATGATCAGACACTGAACAAAATGTCCACGAATTACTGGTAGAGCCATATCCTCTTGTGTCTTCTATATAAACAGATCCAGGAGCCACGAAATTCGATTTGATTTCTCATTTGAGAACAAATTTTGGTCAGAATCGACCCGTTCCTTCTTCTTCACTGCTGACTATATTTCTCATATATGATTAAATGTGGTACTTTGAGGGGAAACTCCTTTTTTCCTTAGCACCCATAAAAATGGTATCGGAATTTAATATATCTCCAAATTTAATCACATTACTACCCTTTATTGGATTTACAACAAATTGTGCGTGTATTAACGTGCTCGTAACTTACATTTAAATACTGAATTCTTCAAATTTTGTTCCTATATTTTAACGAAAATTTCACAAATTCCTATGTTGATGTATGAACGTATTTGAAAAACAACGTAAAAACGAATTCCAGAATTAAGAAGTTGCAGCAAAAATTGATCAAACTGATCCTTTTACTTTAAAGAATCAAAAAATCAGTTTTTCTTCTTTCAGAAAACGTTGTCTTTTTCAAAATCTAAGAACAAATCACTAAATTTTAAAATTTTAATTTTTTCAACCAAGCTTTCAAAATGTTTTTGGTTCTACTTACAAAAAACTTTTAGATGCACAAAATCAATCTTTTTCTATGTTTTAGAAAACACGTTTCGACTCGTTTATATTTACTTAAAAATTAACGTTTTTCAGTTACACATGCTCTCTTCTAAAATAGCAGACACTTTTCTGCAAGAATTTGGTTAAAGTTGTCCAAGAAAAACTTTTATGTTTGGCGCCCTCTATCGGCGCCAAGACGAGTTAAATGAACTTTGTAGTTTCACATAGTTAGTTCATTAAAATTTGCTGCTAAGGACGGAAATCGAATTTTAGCGGCATTTAGATTTTTTGTTAGAACGGTTACAGCGGATTGTTGTGATTACATAACTTTTGCTGTATGCGAGTGTACCTGATAGATGTCACTTGAACAGTTCAACTCACACTGATAGAATACAAACAAGTTAACGTTTCAGCTAGACTATTGCGAAATGGTCATTGTAAGATGGTTAGATTGATTTTCATACACAGTGTTATTCATTTTTCAATTTCAAAAGTAAAGTTAAATAAAACAAATATAAAGGTATGATTTCGATGAAATTTTTATTTCATTTTAATGCTGGGACCTTACCATTGTGTATGAAACATATGGTGATTTTTTGAGATTTAAGTTTTTAAGTTTGGCAGCACTGTTTGGTAGTGGCGTCCAAACGTCATCTGTTAAAATGAAAAGCCATTTCATCATGGAATGACGAATGACCTACCACAACATCTAATTTTTGGTGAATGGGCCTTACAAAAGCTCAATGAAAATTCGCTGTTTTAACGAAAAATTGTGTTCAGCGATGAGGCTCATTTCTTGGTAAACGGATATGTAAACAAGCAAGACTGTCGCATCTGGAGTGATGAACAGCCACATACCATACATGAATTACCGATCCATCCCGAAAAAACGGCAGTCTGGCGTGGTTTATGGGCTGGTGGCATCATCGGTCCATTTTTCTTCAAAGACGACCGTGGAAGAAACGTTACCGTCAACGGCGAACGATATCGAGCCATTATACGCGATTTGTTTTGCCCCAGTTGGCTGAGTTGAACTTGGTTGACATGTGGTTTCATCAGGACGATGCAACATGCCACACTGTTCGTGAAGCAATGGATATGTTGAGAGATGAATTTGGTGGGCAGCTGATCTCTCAATTTGGCCTTGTGAGTTGATTATTTCTTGTGGGGTTATGTCAAGTCGTTAGTCTATGTGGACATGCCGAACACTATGGAAGCCTTACTCGAAAATTTTCCAGACTGAGCCGCGGACAATATTTACATGAAATTATCTTTAAAACTTTAATGACAAAGACCAATTTTCCGATTCTAATAATGCATTTTAATATATGAAGCAAATTTGAGTGTTTTATTCGATTTTTAAAGAAACTTAGATTAAAAAAAAAATCAAACTTCGGTCCTTCGGTTCTTCGACGTATATTCGTAAATGGCAAACCTTTCACTAAATAAACAATATTTCAGGTGACAAGTATTTAACAGATGACGGCTTTGGATAACTCTGTGTTTCCAAAATCAACCACTTTGCAGAGAGTAAATTACCGGATCGCCTTTGTTGCGACCTGGCGCTTAAACTAAGTGGTTTTGTTTATAACAAAGCATTTTATTCCTTCAAATGCCGTTGAAAATTATTATTGTTTATTAATTTCCCGAGATATAAAACAACTGTCCGATTTGGCAGTCCCTAAACAACAACAACATTTATACATTACTTTATTATCAAATTTACGCACTCGTACACATGGACACGCTTACATATTTATTATGTGTATTCTTCTAAAGATTTCTTAATGCGTTTATGTATTTTTTGTATGGCTAAATAAATGTTCATTCATTTAAGAGCGAGTGTGCTGGCGTGCCTTTCAATATCACAACTTAAAATAAAATTTCGAGATAAATGTGTTTGTATTAGCACAAAACACTCACACAACCATATAAGAAACCCCACCTATGTATGTGCAGAAACATATGATTGCTCAAGCCTCTCTCTCATCCACGAGCAGACATTTGCACATATCCTTTTAGTGTACACATGTATACATTAGGTATGTATATATATAAATATGTGCATATAAGCGTATTGGTGTATGTACGTAAGTGTGTTGTTGCTTTTTGAAACTTTATGTGAAAATTTGATTTGTCATATCTCTTACGAGTATGTTCGTCTTTTTATGATTCTGTTTAGTCGCATTTGGCTTGAAGTGAATGAAGAATGAGATTCTACAGATTCACATCAAGCTAAACATGTATTTATATATATACATATATATGCATAATATATGTAAATGTTTATATGTCTACATGTGGCAGTACATATGTAAAGAAATATGCTTTTGAAAAAACAATGATTACATATTTTGAAAAACCATTCAAATGCATATTTAATAATCGAAATTTAAGAGACAATTTTCAGTCGTATATCCAAATTATACCATATTCAAATTAAAGAACAACAACACGATAATAACTAAAACCTGTAATCACGTAGTGGCTTCGGTGGCGTCATGGGGTAACCAAACATAAATGGGCGTTTTCCCAAGAGATCTTAAACTTCCCAATTAACCATTGAATGACAAGCGGAAGGCAGAAAGTGCTTGTAAAATGTTATTACAATTGTTCGATTTCCAGATGCTTCAATTTAACAGTTGGATGCAAATGTTTCCCTATTGAGTTTACGCATATCCTAGGCGATGTGGCAATGTGAAATATGATCCAAATTAATTCGTAGTATTAAATTTTCAAAAGTTAAGTGATAAGTTTATGAGTTCATGATCTTTATGTTGACGACGCTTACGGATTCTTAGAAGTTTGTTCGTAAGAAAACAAAAACAACAAAAACAAAAAACTGAAATAAATTCTAATTTGTATTGACATACGAGGTGCGATCAAAAAATAATCGTTATTTTCAATTTTTCCAAAAAGTATTTATTTATTCATCAATTCCTATTTTATTTCCTTTAAAGTAGTCCCCCTCAGATATAATACGCTTGTTCCAGCATTTCTTCTAATCCTCGATACACTTCTGAAAGGCGCTTTTTGGTACCGCCAAGAGCTCCTGTTTCGACTTTTCTTTTATCTCCTCAATCGTAGCAAAACGCTTTCCTTTCATCGGTGTCTTCAATTTTGGGAAGAGGAAAAAGTCAACGGGGGCCAAGTCCGGTGAATACGGTGGTTGAGGCATGTTTGCGGTTTTGTTTTTAGCCAAAAACTCGCGCACAAGCATCGATGTGTGAGCTGGTGCGTTATCATGGTGCAAAATCCATGATTGTTTTTTTCCACAATTCTGTGCGTTTCTGACGAACTGCTTCGCGCAAACGGCGCATAACTTCAAGATAGTATTCCTTAATATTCCTTGGCCTTGTGGCAAGAATTTATAATGCATTACATCACTGCAATCGAAGAAAACAATGAGCAAAACCTTCACATTTGACCGAACTGGACGTGCTTTTTTCGGTCCAGGACGAGCATCGTCATTGACATCTTCTCGGCCTTCCTTAAACCGGTTATACCACAATTGAGCTTGTGTTCTGATCATAGTAGACTCGCCAAACGCCACAGTCAACATTTCATGTAATTTGATCGATCATCTTTCAGAATAGTAAAAAATCAAAAGGCAACCCAAAACACGCCTAACCTTTTTATCTGTCAAAACCAAACTGACAATCCAAAAAGGCTGATATTGTCAACATATATAACACACATGTGTACCAACATAGCAGAAAAAAAATGCGAAAATCGAACATACGTAACTCACGAAATTTGAAAAAAAACGTTTTCTTTTATCACACCTCGTACACAGTAGTGGTCAAAACGTATGCAACTTAAATGAAATTTTAACTAGAAATAATTTTTTTACAAAATTGCTTGAAATGGCATTCTACTGCTTTTCCAATTCGACGAAAATTCGAAACTTCGGAATACTACATTTTCGATATTACTTTTGGCAATCATCCACATTTTCTCAATCGGGTTGAGATCGGGAGATGGAGATGGCCATGACATAACATTGATTTAAATTTCCTCCAGTCAGCCTTTAACAATCTTAGCAGTGTGTTAGCGATTGTTGATGCGCTGGAATGTCCACGAAAGTGGCATTTCCCATTCAGCGTACTGAAACATAACTGAAATCAGAAGATCTCTATAGATTGTGGCTTTTGACTCATCAGACCATAACACATGTTTTCATTGTTGTTGAGTCCAATTAAAATGTGTATGAGAAAAGTTGTGGCGAGCTCTACTATTTTGTTCTGAGACCGTAATTTCGGACTCTTCTTTTTAAAGGGCATTTCTGGTTTGTCTTCTCTGGGAATAGCTTTTGAAAATTTTGCAAGGAAATCCCTGATTTTCTGATCTCTACCTGCAGTTGTTACACGAGGTCTTCCACCTTTATGAACTGTTTGGATGTTTCCATTGTTAACTATATGACAAACTGTCGATTTATGAATACCATATTTTATAGAAATTTCTTTTTGAGAAAGACCATTTTCAAAATCACTTAAAACTTCCTGCTTTTAATCCCAAACAGTATTTATTTCCAGCTATTTAGTCAAAAATTTGTAAAGCGAAGTAAACTTTTTTTAGCTCCTAACTAACACTACTTTAACAAAACAAACATGTTTTTTTTTTAATAAAATTGCAATACGTAAGTAATAAATGAGTAAAAAGAATGTGATTACCGTTATGTCCTAGCATTTGTAGTGTTAATTACACAGTCAAAAACAAAAGAAAGGAAAGTTGCAAATGTTTTAAACACTGCATTTCTACTATCTGTAGCAATTTTGTTTTTTTATTGTTGTAAAGTAATGAAATTGTTTTTTGGTTTTTTTCTTCTTGATTAAAAAAATTAACGAGTAAAGTTAGAAAACAACAAAAAATTTTCATAAATGATAAATGTTTCGACCACTATTGTGTACACCGCATATGAAAATTTTACGAGTTTGTGTAACACACCAAAAATCAATTTGCCATATAGAAAATTAAATAATTTCTTTTGATACTGTCAATACAAATCATTTCGCTTTCAAAATACTCTCCTTTATGATCTGCAGAACTTTGCAATCTAATTTTCTTTTTTCTACTGGAGCATGTTTTTGAGTTTTTGTCAACCTATGTTGGATTCAAGGAAAAGAAATCTTTTTCTCATATAAATGGTCATAAACAACAGACTTGACAAACGCTGTCAAAAACAGTATGGCCGCCGCAGGCTATCAGCAAAACTCCATCCTAGGCGACAAAAAATAATGTATTCCCCTGTGGCTTGAATCTGCTAAATTATTAAGGTATGAGAATTCTTGTACAGCTTCTGAGAAATTACGCTTGGGAAATAAACGGAGGACACTTTATGTTAATTGTGTAAATTAATTTTAATTCGGACTTGATCCAAACTCTCTATGTTCTTTTGTGCACAAATACGATGGTAATTCCAAAATTAGTCGACTTGACGTGTAGATGGTGCCAGTAGTTTAAAAAAGATTATATTGGTGAAAAGTAGCAACTTTATAAAACATGTGTTTTAAGTTTCAAAGCCCACGATGTTTAGTATTTATATTTGAGCCATCAACGGAAAACGATCTCAGGGAATTTGTAAACATGAAAAAAATTGCCCACCCTTACGTAATTTCATGTTTCCATTTGATAGGCCTCATTCCAACCAACATTAAAATCAAGCTGGATTCTACTCTGGGCGAGTCTGCTCTTTCGTTTACGACTGTAAAATAAAGCTGAAATGATGGACATTGCAAAAAGTGCTATATATCGTATATTGACTGAAGATTTGAAGATGAGAAAGCTGTGAGCAAAATGGGTGCCGCGCTTGCTTTGAATAGAGCAAAAACAGCGTCGTCAATAGGTTTCAGCGATGTTTTACCACAATAAATCCGAATTTTTACGTCGATTTATAAGCATGGATGAGACATGAGCCCACCACTTCACGCCTGAGACCAAGGAGCAATCAATGCACTGGACTGGATTGGGAGAATCGCGCATGGGTAATTTTTATTGGGTTTCGTCAGAAAGAAAAAAAAAAAACAAAAACCATCAAAGGCGAATGTTATGCTAAACAGCGTTTAAGTAACGAAATTATGGAAAAAGGCCGCATTTGGAGAAAAAGAAAATGTCGGTTCATCACGACGGTGCTCTAGTTCACATATCCACTATTGCGTTTTCCAAACTTAATGAATTAAAGTTCGGGTTGCTTCTTTGGTATATATGACAGGGTATAGCAACTATTAAATATCGCTGGAAAAATGTATCGAGCTAAAAGGAGATTATGTAGAAAAATGATGAAACATTTTTACAATTTTTTTGTGTCTTCTTTGTTAGGGCAGCTGGTTTTGGTATCGCCCTTGTGTGTAACCCAGTCCGGTGTTTATTTTAAAGGACGATTCAGAATCAGGCAAATATTTTAAAAATTCTAAACTAAAATGAAGGCAAGTACTAAATGTAGATTGACGAATATATTTCAAGACCTAGCGTTTTCTTGTAAGGAAAAGGAAGGAAGTTTTAATAATATGGATGGTAGTTTTTTTTTTTAATTTAGGTTATTTTCACTATTATTATTAGTTTTCTTCTGGAAAGTTATTACTAAATTTTTATCACAAAAAAAAAAAAATAATAATAAAGAAGCGAAATTTTTAGTTGTGGTTTGGCAGTATAAAAATCTATAATTTAATGGCATTTATATTGATTGTAATAGTTTAACAATATGGATGGTCCATTTTATAAATTTAAATTCTTTTCACTAATATTATTAATTTTCCTCTGGAAACTTATTACTAAATTATCATCCAAAAAAAAAAAAAAAAAAAAAAATTGAACAAAGTTTTATTTTAGTTTTAGTTAGGCTTGGTAATATAAAGCTATATATAATTTAATGGCATTTATATTGATTGCACATTGAGTATGAGCATTGAAGCTAGTTTTTGAGTGATTTAAAGCTTTCGAGACAAGGCTTCGGTAAAGGTATCGTAATGTCGCTTATGCATTATCAATCAATTAAATATGCTGTTAGGAAGAAAAATCTTAATATAATAATATCGCCAACCTCAACTTATGCAATCATGGCCTTAACATCAAATTTTCTGTGACGCTCTAATCTATATATTGTTGTTACGGTTATCTGATACAATATCGGTTTAATATCATTACATTTATTATATTGAAAGTGTCGAAATCATTTCGCAATTATTTTCATGAATTTTAAATGTTAGTTTGTCCAACACAAAGCCTTGTTTTAAATAACGAGTTATCCATTTAGTGGTTTAAAAACCGCCGGTCTGGCAACGCTATCAGCTGTTGAACGAACACCTGCCATCTGAGTTGTTGTTTAGTTAGTGAAAGCTTTGTCATTTACGAATATGGATCGTTTAAAAGCCAAAGAACGCGTAAAACTAATTAGATAATATATTAGATATCCTCAGACTAAAATATTAAGAGAATAAATTGTATACCCCGTTTTTAATTACAAAATTTTCCAATTATTCCAAGTCCAAAAGTGAAGGATAAAAATTGTGTCATCATTATCAGCCAATTTGCATTCAGATCGGACTTTCTAGGATAGTCAACGTAATTTCTCATTTCAATTCTATTATCATTAATAGTGTTTTCATTACGAGTGTGAGAAAAAAAACTGATGATGAATTTTTATCGACCACATGAGGCTATGGCCGTGATATATGTTGTCCAACGAAGATTATAAATGCAGTCGCATGAAAGTCTGTGAGTCAGCTAGACAAGCAAGCGAACCAACTCTCATTGCCAGCCAATTTATGTTCACAACAGCCCAAATTATTTACTCCAATTTAGGAAATGACATCCTATCGCTTTCTCGAAACTTTTGCGAATATGCCAGGTTATGGAAAAAATTCAAAGTGCGTCTAATCCCATTGAAATTTTTATGGTTAATAATTGTTGAGGGCCAACTCTTCGCTTTGTCCTTGTAAACAAATGTTGTCTTGCTAATAATAAACTTCCTACTTCGGGCAGAAAAAAAAACAATGAAAATGGTATAAAATATTATTTTGTTAACTTAGGGCCAATTTTATGTCTTATACCTACCTTTTGTGACTCATCTTTCTCAAGTTCTCTATTATATTATTCTGTATTGTTGACAAAAGCCGACAACCAACGTCCGTTTTCAATATTTATAAGGATACTATCAAACATTAAAAAATCTTTTAATACCAAACATAAAGTTCTTTCAACTTTAATGATGACAACGCCTCAGGTCAACCGCTCGCATACACGCAACAAAGGATTCAATGCCCAGTGTTGGGTCGTTGCGAACACTGAAATAGTCTGACTTGGACTCGAAAAGGACTACTGTGAAATGGAATCAACATTCACGCACACACACTCGTAAAACTGAAAATGAAATAATAATTATGAGCGGCTACAGCAGCAAAGGAAAAAGAACCAGCTGAAACAGCCTGTTGCATTCGAAGAAGGTCAGGGCGCATGACAATTGCGGAAAGCGGCTCCAACAACCAAACAAACATTTCTGTTTTCGTCTCCGAGAGTAACGAGGGATAAAATTCGAAAACGAATTGTTGCTTTCAACACAAATTGTGTCATTCGGCCAGGACGACAACAAGACAAGGCAACAAGGCGTGCGTGTGCCTGTGGTGGTGTTGTGGCATTGAAATGACTATTGGGGTTCGGAAATACAATAACAAACTGAAGCAACAAATGGATTTTTAGGCAGGAAAAGAGCTTAACACCTACAGAGATAGAGAGCGGTATGGTGAGGAGGAAATAGAGAGCGAGAGCAACACGACTGAGTGAGAAATACCGAGAAGGAAGTGAAAACAAGATTACTCATAGAGAAGCACACAATATGAAATAAAAAACCACAGAAAGCTCTTCATGGTTGCCTTTTGGTGATTTTGTAATGCCAAGTTATATAGCTCAGATTTTAAAATGTAAATTTAGGACGTTGGAGAGATATTTGAACATTTCCAATAGTGATTCACCAACATAAAATTGAGTAAATATCTGAAAAGTGACGGTTTGCTTAATATATCTTTATAAATTACGGCTTCAAAATGGGTTAGGGCTTAATTTTTCCCCTATAATGCTTTGTTTTTGTGAAAAGTATTTGTTATGTATGAGGCATATGACCAACTTAGTCTGAAGCTGGGGAAAATAAAAATAACTTTTTTGCTTTACAACATAGGAAAACAAGTATTATTAGATCTAGTTCTCACTGGTTCTACCAATATGATTTTGCGCAAATTTTAAACGTGGTTCTGCCAGCAGATTTTGTAAAAAATTACAAATTTATGTATAATTTCTTTTACTTGCAAATACATTACATCTTATATGTGACTCTGATTTTCACTGAATATATTAATTTGACTTGATAATAATGCGGCTTTGAACTGACCAAAAGCTTACATAGTTTGCAATAAGCGGTCAGGCGAAAAGTTGGAAAGGCTACCACGAGTTGTGGTTCACAGTTGTGTTGAATATAGGGCAAATCATTATCATATAAGTATGATAATAAAAAGAACTTCTAGTATTTTCCTTCTAGTATTTTCTGCGCATCGCAGTATGTAAATGCGCTAGGGTTAATCAAAAAGGCATGAGAAAGATTTTTTAGGGTCGTAATTCAGTTCTGTTTCAGCATTTATCACAAATGGACACCAACAAAGAAAAAGTACGCCCTATTTCACAGTTTTTCGTCGACAAATGCTAAAGTGCAAGCCAGGCGGCGGAAAATGTGAATAAACTTTATGGTCCTGATACCGTAACGACTAATCACGCTCAATTTTGGTATCGTTCATTTCATTTCGGTAATTTTGATTTGAAATATGCTCCACTCTCTGGAAGGTCAATTATTGAATATGTCCTTGAAATAAAGCAAATCACCAAGTCCGCCAAGTCATTTAAGCACTGTTTCAATAGACCAAAAATTTAACAATTGCACAAAAAGCCCCTTGGAATTACATGGATAAGGCTGGATACGAAAAAAACTGCTGCTACAAGACTTAACGCAACAACAACAAAAAATTGTGCACCTAATTTCTGCGACTCGCTGCTTGACATTGCCGCGAGCGAGTCACTTTTCAACACCTGTCACCATCTGCTATTGTTGCGATTTGGCAGCGATTCACAGCTTCTAAATCGACATCTGAACATTGCTTTTCTTTTTGTATCCATCCCAACCATCAAGTGGTTCCAATCGGGTTTTTTATGTTGTGTTTAGCGCCTGATCAAGCGACACAATGCTTACATGATGGTCGGAGTTGACGACTCACATTATTCTGTCGACATTTTCAACAATTGGCCTGCTTATTTTTTTTTTGCTCTATTTGACGCGTTCCCAAACAATATTGAGTCTGGCAACCACAAACTGTCTGAGTACTTTTTAAGTGCGAAATCTTGTCTTTCTATCGCCATCTAGCGAAACCCTAACTCATTTACACATCGGGAGATACTGATCATTAAAGCCCTCTATTGGCAAATAATGGATCTATTTTTTAACATACTTTGTATTACTTTTTATTGCAATAAGAGGTACAATTTTTATCCCCCTATTTCCTCCTATTTTGCCCTCTGAAAGTACGAATGTGGGGCATTTAGCTCAAGAGCCACATTTTCTACTGTTAAAGGCATTCCTACGTTAATGTTTGTATAATCAATCAAAGGCTTTAGTTTAAATTGATTACACATATGGCAATAGGTTGAGAAAAATACAGAGCCTATAGAATTCTCTATCAACAGTTGCAAAAAATAACCTGTCATAAGAAAAAGCTTTTGATTTTTTTCGCAGAGTACAGTCGAAAGAGCGAAGATTATATTCGAGTTTCGGAAAATAACGTCTTGCCTGATGCCCCTCTTTTCCTTATTTACTCTCTAATATTGAGCATTTAAAAAAATATATAATGTTAGCCTGTTTTTTCACTTTTGCTTTTTTGTACCATCTATTTTTATGAATCTAGAATCAGCCTTTTCTTATGGGTAATAGTACCATAAAGTTATATTTGCTTATTCCTCTTACAGTGTAGTCGCGCTATAAAAGAAGGGATAAAGTTAGATTAATAAAATTGTGGATGCAGTTATCGTTTCAGCTCACAAGGGAAAGGATTTTTCGATATTTAAACTTCCAAGGAGTAAAATCGCTATAATGATTTTGGCTTCATCCGTTTGTCCTAGGCTGTGGTTTCATTTTTCCCTCGTGTCCACCTGGTTTGACCCTTCCTTAGACATTTATGGAAAGTTTCCAACATTTCCAATTTCTATTTAAGCTTCCTTCAAAACGTGTGGCGGCAACCTGTTTACAAAATCCAATGTTTATTTACCTAGAGTATCCACAGTCTTGGATAGCAAAGCGTCTCCAACTATATATCTAAACGTTAAATTTAAAAATACTAATATTAACAACACTGGTTGCGTGAGTGATTCTCCGGTTATTTCCCAAAAATTTTGTCCCAAACTGGAAAAACTAAGCTTTCAGAGCTCAATAAATGTAAAAAGACGAGGAGAGCTCTTGCTTACATCAATGTGAATCGTCGAGAAAACGTCCTTTTGTACGAAAGCCTTTTGGATGGGACGAAAAGTGTTAGAGTTAAGCACGAAGAACATCTGTTTTGAAAGTGACACGCACAAATGCACACACACTTTCGCTCACACTAACAGCTATTCAAGTGGGTGTTGTGCTCGTGTGTTGAGGGCGAGACGGAGAGGACTTTTTTACAATATTCCACACACAAATTCCCATACACTCTCCTGCACGTATGAGGTGGCCAACTGAGTGAATGAGTGATATTTGCCTTGTGTGTGTCAGCTTTCCAAAAAAACAGGTTTTATGCCCGTCAGTCTAGGATAAACGCTTAAGACGGCACAACAAGTACACGCGTGTAAATAACTCGGAACAACGCAATCCCCGAACGAAGCAGCATATACAGCGCGACAACGTCGGTCTCATACACATTCATATCCTTACAAAAAGAAACATATCCTCAAACTTCTACAGCTGCACCAGCTCATGGAAAGACGGGCGGACAACTACACTCACACACATAGTACGTACATGAGTGTGTTCAAATCCTCTAGTGTATTCCCATGTGCATAGATCATTACAGGCTATTACGTCGTTTAACGTTTAAGAAACAATCGAGGAAACGGAAAACAACCATTTTTTTTGTTCGTTCTTTTTAGAAACAACAGAAGAAAAAAAAGAACAACAAAAACAAAACGATCCCATCACTAAATGTTGGATTGTCTGTGGATTGTGTCCTCTTTGTGATTCTTCTTGTGCTTGATATTTTGTGGAAGTGTTTCTCTGTGTTTGTGTGTACCAAATTGCTCCTAAGCGGCTTGAAGAGCTTAACTATAGAATTCACACATTCGCGCCGATCTCTCAATCCTATACAAAGAAACCAACGACCATTGTAGAGGTATTCAAGAGTTGGCAAAATGAATGAATGCATGAATGAATGGCTTTAAGTGTTACCAAAGTGCTGCTTGAAAATTTCGTTATAAATTGACAGCAATTGACGGAAACTCAACCAAAAAAAAAAAAAAAAAATAAAAAGTACCAGACACAGGAAACGGAAACAGTTAACAACTTGATCCCGAAATCCCATTCACATTCATGACGATTTCATGTTCGTTTGCCCACTACTTCACATGTGAAAGATTAAGTGGTGCTCACAGCGAATAAGAAAAAAAATCTCAAGAGTTTTTCGATCAATTTATGGCTTTTGAACAGCTCAAAGTGGAAGGAAAATAAATGACCAATCGAGAATTTAAGCAGCAAGCAACAAAGTGAATAAATTAAAAACCCACAAAAAGTCTAGAGCTTCTTAGTGTTATATTAAAACTTCAAAATTAATTGAAGCAAATAGCATATCCTGGCATTTAAAAGCGAAGTAAATTCAATAGCAAATTGTGTGCCAACAAAAAATAAAGTGAAAATTTTCGATTTCATATCTTGGAAAAATAAGAAAATGTATTAATTAAACTGCAATTAAGCAGAGTAAATCTCCTTTTAGCTCCCTAAACCCGCTCCCGTCTGTGTAAATTCCTGCAAAATACTAAGCCCACTGAGAAAAAAACAAATCACATAATCCCACAACAAAAAAAAGAAAAGAAAAAATCCATACGCTCGCAAATCAAGTTTCAATGCAATCCACCGATTTTTATCTCTCTCACTCTTCAAAATCACACTAATCTTTTTCAAATCCAATCTTATCTACATAAATGTTGTGAATCTACGAAATCTTATCTACATAGTACATATTTTGGTAAACCACAATACAAATAAAGCCAATCACATCAAATTGTGTAAAACCGAATCTTTAAATTACCACAAGAAAAGTTTTTGTGAACAATTAAATATTTTTGATAGAAATTTCAAAAAGCGTCCTGTGAAATCTTTTTGTGTGTGAATTAACTTTGTGTGTGAGTTTCTTGGAAATTTCTATCGCAAGTGCAAAGTTAGACATCAGCGTGAAAGTTTGTGGTGTCAAGAAAAGTGAAAAATTTATACAATTTTTGGATTAACGAAACCAAAGCAAAAATATCAAACAATGTCTCAATTCTGGATAACCGTCTTTTGTTTGGGATTATTAACCTTACAGTCCACAGGTGAGTCATTGCAATTAAATTGTGGTTACCTAAATGAGTTAATTGACTGGCTAAACAAACTTGATTATCTGGTTTTGGCACTGTGACTAACGCTGTGGCTCCTACATCAGGGATTTTTTTGCGACTGCATCAAAAAATTATAAAGCGCTCCACATATTTCTAATGTGCTATCTGCTTATCGGGAATTTTGGTAGTTCATATTACTTTTATTGAAATAATTAATCATAAACTATCAAAACAAAAGATACAAATTCTTTCCATTCATTATCATGAAGTAGATCACTTATAATGTGAAGTGCAGACATCCTTTCGATATCATTATTCCATGAAATTATCGTTATTGATCTCAGATTGGAAGAACGACCTATTCCTCCCAACAAGATATTTTAACAGCTCGGTGTTTAGGCCCTAATCTACGTTAAATGGTTTCCCAATCAAAAAATTGTATAGATTCCGAAATAAATATACAAACTAAAAGATGCCAGATTAGAACTAAAAGGTGGCGCATAAGTACTGTTAACGGCGACTATATTGAATGCGTTCTTGTGCATCAGTTGGTTTTAACTCGTGAATCAATTGCATCTTATATGGGAAAAGATGTAACATATGTGAAATTCTTTGCAAAGACCGCCTAGACATCTCTATCTATATCTCTAACTGCTGAGAACGGCGCCTGGTGGAAGTTTCGGGGTGTTTCTCAATACTTGCTTGCACTCCAGCAATGGTCACTTCATTTCGAACTGCACGAGGTCTTCCAGCACGCGGAAGATCACAGACAGCCCCTTGTTGCCCAAAGCGCTGAACCAATCGATAAATTTTTGGAGCGCTAGGAGCATTTCGAACATGAAATAAATTACGATATGATATGAATAATCGAATGCTGACTTTCAAAGTAAAATTGAACAACTTTCCATCATAAATTTCCCAAGTACTATTTAGTTAATTTTGTAAAGAAACGAAAAAAATACTTAAACAAAAAATGTATTCACTGATCAAATCTTAACGTTACTTATGCGCCACCCTACATAAGCTAGGCGTAGCATCAGCCTTTGATGATATTTGAGTGCAGTCATCTTGTTTGGACCAGCATTTCTTCCAATTGAAATTGTCGTTATTAATCCACCTTTCATCTACATTGACAATGCGTTTTAAAAAAGGGACTGCATTTTTATTGCGTTTAAACAGTAGGGAATAAATCGTGCTTATCCGCTTTTTGACAAGTCCAAGCCTCTTCTGATGTTGTTCAATGGCGGCGTGTAACACTTTTTTTAGCCTCTCAGCAACCTGGCGAACAAAAACGTGTCAGTCCGATTTGATAACGTGTTTCATTTTGTACTAATCAACCTTATCTGACCGATCGCTTCGGTGGTCGTCTTTGAACGTGAAATTTTAAGAATGGAAATTTGTGAGCCAATTTTGACACATGCGTTGCATTAGGGTGTCCAAATCTTACACGACACAAATATACCGTGTCTTTTTTGCCTTTGCTAGAATAAAAAAGTAAGCTAGTACAGAAATGTCAATCATGTGAATTGATTTGCATATACCTTCACCCAACGCCCTTTTGCGTTGACTTGAAGGTATGAAGAGAGCCGGAAGGAGGTGCGTAAAGCCAAATTTATTAAATGCTTGATGCTTGCTAAATTCTACTGACTTTAGTGTTATTGAAAGAAAGATATGAATCTGCTAATATGTTGGATAAATTAGGTAATTTGTGGGGAAGTTACCAGAGAGGGCGTGGTTTTAAATTGCACAAAGCGTTGTTATGCAGTAATCTTGACAGAATTTGAGTAATTGCAATCTATTACTTGGAAAAAGGGCGTTTTTACTTTGCCGATTTTTTCGTGAGATATACAGAGAATTGAAGACGTGAGAATGAAAAGTGGATATGAACCAAAAAGGTAATTTTACAGGAGAACAAAAAAACAGTTTATATCTAATTGAGTTAGATTTTTTTGCTAACAATGATTTTAGAACGTTTATACACATATATGTATGATAACGAACCAGTATATATTGATTTTAAAAAATTAATTACTATGTTATGTCGGCTTTTTTAAGATTCGAATATGTCCTGTTTTCATACTCATTTTTAGATTTTTTTAATAGCAGCTGGATACAAAGGGTATATTAAGAAGAAATATACATTAAAACGTTTTATTTTGAGACTTTTACATTTTTTTGACATTTTCTGACATTTTCTGACATTTTTTGAGAATTTGACAATATTTTATTGTATTTTATAACGTTTAACTTTATTCTGAATCAGATTCGTCGTCTTCAGTCACACTTTCTTCTATAGCTTCACCTTCTGGAATAACATCACTGCGTGCCTTTGTTAAATCATGATACCAAGTTGAGAATGCTTCAGGGATATACACTTCCAACTCTTTCATATTTTTTAGCCACTTTTCTTACTCATTGAATACTAGATATGATTTTTTCGCATAGCTATTGACATCCAGCAGCAATAATACGAATCGGAGATGTACAATTTTCATACCTAACGATGCGTTAAGTAACAATGAATAGTAAATTTCATAAAACTCATTTTAGCCCAAAATGGTTCATATCCACTTTTCATTCTCGTGCCTTCAATTATGATTTAATATATCGGACAAAATTCTACTGCTACTGGAGCTCAAAAGTTAGTTAGTTAGAAATTACATAGGAAAATTTAAATTTCACAAATATCGGCAAATTTTTATAGGAGGTACTGAAAAGTATGGTTCGATACAGGTCATTTACAATCAACGGCTATGAACATAAATATTTATGGCAGTTATCCGCTAGCCAACCAGCCAGACAATCGGATATCGCCGAATTCAATTCAAAAAAGTCACAAAATACATTTGGCACCTTGGACGCTTTCTTCTAGATATTACATATTTTGACGTAACAAATGTCATATATAAACTAAATGATAAATGCATATACAGAGTGTCGCACCAATTGCATTACCATAGGAAACGTTTTTTTTACAAAATATTTTGTTTATTTCTTTGTTTGTATTGCATAAAAAATTCAATTTTATTTTATGTAACTACTTGATTTTGAAGAAGATAAACCGTAAATGACCTCCATGCTTGTTGGCGCATATGCTACACCTGATTATGAAATTATGTGTGCAGTTGATCCATCTTGCTGAAACTAAATGCTCTTGAAACGGATACATATTTGCAGCAATTCTGGATAAAAGAATCACTTGCAACATCTTTAAATAACGGTCTCCATTGACAGTTGATAGCAGCACGATTCGTGCACCACCCTTTATATGGTAGACATGTTATTTTTACGACTTCATATTTATAATGCGATTAAAAAGTAAACTGGTCACTGAAAATGTTGTGACATATCGCAAATACAAGCTCTAAATATCCATTTTCCAGTTTTAAAAGTAAAGTTAAATAAAACACATATAAAGCCATGATTTCGATGAAACCTTTATTTCATTTGAATGCTTGGACCTTGCCATTATGTATGAAATACAATGTCATTTAAATGACTGCCTTTGGATTGGTTGCAGCAGTGGATGCTTTTGACGTAGTTTTCGCACGTTTCGATCGGTATCTCAGCGATAACTAGACGAATGTTGGTTTTCAATTTGCTCGGTTTTCAAATGCATTTGGGGATTATCCGCGAAAACACAGTATTTGACTTAGCCCCACAAAAAACAAAGAAAAAAAATTTTGAAAGCGTCAAATCGCATGATCTTGGTGGCCAATGACGTCCGTAAAACGTGAAATTACGCTTTCTAGAAACTTCTCATACAATAAAGCCACTCGGTCATAGTATTTTAAACGCTTCTTCTTCTGGTTTTTACAGATTTGTCGTACTTTGTCCTCATTTACTCCATCGGTAAAAAAAGATAGAAAAAAAATGTTTATGACACTTAGATTACAAAAAAAAAAAAAAAAAAAAAAAAAAAAAAAATAATGCAAAATGAAGACAATTCTCTGTAGCTTTGCTCGCTACCGGTTTTCTTTCGATTTTCTTGAAATTTAGTAAGGTTTCTTTGAAGTTGACAAAAGTGATATTTCAAATCATACATATTTGCATGTCCGAATTGCAATTACTGATCACAAACAATCATGTGAAATTGTTAAATCAACAAAATTTTATGTATCAAACAACTTCAAACGCTGTCTTCGTAATCCTTAAGCAAAGCACATTTGTGAACTTGAACGATGATTCATAGCTAACACAGAAATATTTTGTTTAGCTAGTGTTGTTTTAACGCAACTTTCATGTTTTCTTTCCTAAAACACGTACGAAATAAGTTCTCGCATCGGAAGGCGGTATATTTTCGTACATAGAGAAAATAAGTAACTTTCCAATCTTCGTCCTAAGTTTTTGAACAGTACATAAACGAGGACATTTGTCGAAAATACTGTTTAACAAAATTCCTTAGGACACACAAAATGTTTGTTGTGAAACCTGGCCCTGACTGGCGAAGAGATTCTAAATTATTTTTTTCGTTATCACTCTTCTTCACGTCACGCCGTGTTAATGTTTTCACTTAAAAAAAAAACAAATTCCAATTAATAGAAGAGAAAAAAAATGTATCTGCAAATAAAAATGAAGGTCTTCATGCCGGTGTTTTAACAAAATTGACAAAACCGTATCATATGCACATATTTTTTTTCAGAAACGCATATCATCGCCAATTATGGTTTTTGTTTGAATTAACATTTGTAGATTCGTTTCGTAATATTCCATTAAATAAATCGTTGAAAGCAATTTTACAAAAAAAAAAAATGAATTTCAATTCAATTGTTTTAAGTTTGCATGAAAAAAAGAAAATAAATAACAATAATAGTCAGAAAATGCAATTAATTAGTTGTCAATGACAATTGCTGTTTTATATAACCCTGAGTCTAATTGCAAGTAAGCCATGCCGAGAACAGAGTTTGACTACTGCAATATCATATTTAAAAAATTTCAACTGTAGCTGTTAGTTGATATTTTATATGAAAATGGAGTGTTGACTACAATAATTATTAATTAATTAATTGAATTATCGAAAATATTATGAAATATAGCCGCTAGTTTATAGCATATTACATGCACTAGGTATAGGCGTTGTTGCATTTAACAGTCGTAAACGATGGAGCAGACTCCCCCAGAGTGGAACCTAGCTTGGCTTTAATGTTGGCTGGTCTGACACCTTTCAAATGGTAATGTTGAATTACATAATGGTGACCTATTTTTTCCATGTTTACAAATTTACTGAGATTGAGATAAATTTATTATAAGATTGTATGTTCTCTTGTTTATATCGGGTGATTCAGAAAGTTCGTTCAGGTTTTAAAAGAAATTTATTTATAAATTTATTACTTATTTTAATCTATTATATAATCGTCCCCTTTTTTAATAACTTCTTCCCACCTCTTTGGGAGCTTTTTAATTCCTCTCTCATGAAACTCGCGTGGTTTTTCTGCAATTCGATTTTTCACTTCCTCGTCATTGTGGAAATTCAAATGCTTCAAGTGGTTGCTCAGACTGCGAAATAGGTGATAGTCGGACGGGGCGAGGTCTGGGGAGTACGGTGGGTGAGGTTAAACTTCCCACCCAAGCTCTCATGGCTTCTGACTAGTCCGCAAGACAGGAGGTTGCTCACAAATTCAAACTCTTTTATGATTCCGTCAACGTTTTTTTTTGATTATTTCAGCTATTTCCCTAACTGTTGCATGAGGATTAACGATAATTAAATTTCTCACCTCCTCGGAAACAATTTCTTTCGGTCGTCCTGATCTGGTAGCGTCCTGATCTGTTACGGAGAAGTCGCTCGTAGAAAATATTTTAAACCACTTCTCAAAAGCTATTTCTTTTGGGTCGTTTTCTACACAAACAGACTTTATTTTTCAGCTGTCTTCAGCAGCCGTTTTTCCTTTTCGGAAATAATGCAGCATAATAAGCCTAAAGTGCTCTTTTTCGTTCATTTATCTACTTTTTAAAACTTTTTTAACGCTAAAACCAATCAGGACTAGAACAAGAACACAAGTAAACAGTTTAGAGAAGGGGTGGGAAGTTATGATAGTGTTTGAAAGAATTCTACATCATGAGAATTGACGTACGATGAACTAAAGAAATGCAGTGTGGCGCACGAATCGTGCTACTGTCAACTTTCAATGAGGACCGTTATTAAAAAATGCTGAAGGAATATTTTTACCCACAACTGCACCGAAGACGTTTTCGCTTGCATAGCATTTGGTTGTAACAAGATGGAGCAACTGCACACAGTCCGGGTTTGGCGGAGCTCCAACGAAAATTCTCAAACAAATGAGTAACCATAAACTTCACTTTCCACTGGCCACCAAGGTCAGTTGACCTGACTGTACCAGACTTTTTTTTGTGGGGTAATGTCAAGCAGAACGAAGCATACAAAAATAAACTAAGGATTTTGACTGCATTGAAGCTGTCTATTAAAACAATAACTGAGGCAATCCCGCAATGAATAATTTTTCGATCAAGTGTCGCATATAGACTGATGGGCATGGAGATCATTTACGGTCTGTAAGCTTCAAAATTAAAACCAACCAAGTTATATATAAAAAATTAAATTGAATTTTCTATACAATAGAATAATAAAGATGAGCAACTTTATTATTCTACCAATACCGGGCAAATTGTCCCAATTGATACTGCTATCGTACGTAGTATTGAACGTTATTCTACTGAGGATATGAAACGTAAAATGTATGGTAGTATCTTATTGGTCGGCGGTGGTAGTAAATTTAACAACTCAAAAATACAATTCTCACCGATATTTCCGTTTGCCTTCTTTCTAATGAACAAAACATTAAACAAAGGTTATGTAAATTAATTGGAACATTTAATTTCGAACAGAAGAAATGTTTTTTTTTTTTGTATATTATTATATAATAGCAAAGTGGCACAATGGCTGATATATAACGTCCTTGCCACGGTAGGAATTAACATATACGCTGACAGTCAAGCTGCCATTAAATTCCTGGGTTTTGCCTTCCAGGACTAAACATCAGCCCTAAAATGCCGCAGATCTCTTAACGAGATGGCTCAGCATTTCAACAAGCACCTTATGTGGGTGCAGAGCCACAGGGACATACCAGGCAACTACAGAGCAGGCGAGCTGGAAAGACTAGGGGCAACATTACAGACTGCAGTCGAGTTGGAGTCAGTGTGCATGCCTCTAGCCACTTGCAAGCTTCTACTGCGAGGTAGAGCATATTTGGCAGAAAATAGTAGATGGGCATCTGTCCGAGGCTGTAATCAATCCAGACAGATGTGGCCTCGCCTAGATCTGAAGCGTTCGCACACACTGCTGTCGCTATCAAGACCTGACGTCTCATTGTATCCGTCATGACGGGACACTGTCTGATTGGAAAACATGCAGTGAGATTGAAGTTTGCCACTAGTGAATTCTGCAGGAGCTGTAGGGATAAAGAGGAGGAAGAGTCCATAGAACACTTTCTCTGCAATTGCCTCGCCCTAACAGGTGGGAATCAATACTGGGTTCCTATTTCTTTAGGGGCTTCGGACATCTGGAGAATGCTTCAAAGGGGGAAAGTAGGGACATCCATATCTCTAGTTTCCGTGTTATCACAATGGGCAGTCTAAGTGAGTCTGTCTATTCAGACTGCCACACTGACTTTGCCTAACCGAACCTATGTATTAGCAAAAAGCAAAAAATAACAACAACAAAAACAACAAAAAAAACATGTAGCTTTATTGATTAAAATCAATTTGGATATTATTTCATTATTTCGTTATGAAATAAAGTCTAAAGATTTGGGTGGTGTTTCATTTCACTTTTGCAAATTATTTCATTATACCGGATGGCGCAATAGAACGTGCATATTTAAAAAATAGATTAAAAAATAAATACAAAAGGTATGGTTAAAATAAATCTAAGGCATTGTAGGGTAATAAATGGAGTTTATTTTTTAAAAAATAACTTCATCTAAATGGTGACCCTTTCTACGACGGCACTCCTCTAACCGCAAACGAAAATTATAAAAACCTTCCTTCAGTAATACTGGTGTAATGGCTGCCATTTCACCACGGATATTCTCCTTGAGCTGAACGATGTTTCTTGGATTATTACTGTAGACTTTGTGTTTGAGGTATCCCCACAAAAAAAGCCAAGAGGCGTCAAGTCTGGACTACGTGGGGGCCATGGGATATCACCTCTGTTTGAAATCAGTCTGCCAGGGAACATCTGCTTCAACACCGCCATGGAGTCATTTGATGTGTGACAGGTAGCTCCATCTTGTTGGAACCAACTTCTGGAATTCACTATTCTTGAACTTTCAATTTCTGGAGCCAAAAATCCGTCCAAAATCTCAACATAGCGTTCCGTATTAACCGTGACGTTTTGGCCCCGCGCATTTTCGAAGAAAAAAGGACCAATTATTCCTCTGCCAGAGATTGCTGCCATACTGTCACTTTAGGACTATGCAATGGTTTCTGGTGTTTGATTTTGGGATTTTCACTGTTCCAGTAATGACAATTTTGACGGTTTACGAACCCATTCATAAGGAAATGAGCCTCGTCAGAGAAAAGGATATTGTCAAAATTGGAAAATCGATTAAGCATTTCATTAGCAAATGCGAGCCTTGCTATGAAATCAGACTCTTTCAATTCTTGTGTTAATTGCAGTTTATATGGATGCAGTTTAAGGTCCAATGTTAAAATCCGTTGCAAACTTCGTCGCGATAATTGTAAGACACATGATCTCTTGCGAGTCGACTTTTGTGGATTTCCTCGTACTGACTCCATAACTCTCTCAACATTGTCTTCGGTCCTAGATGTTCTTGGGGTCCATTTGCTTGTGGTTTAAATGTTGAACCGGTCTCTTCAAAACGCTTTACCCATATTTTAATTAAATTAGCACTCGGAGCTTCACTAATTCGCCGTAGTCCATATTCAGCACAATATAGTCGCCTAGTAGCAATATATGAACGAGAGTTGTCGTAAAATGCGCGCACGCAAAATGCGCGACGCTTCCCGTCGAAGTGATTCATAGCGACTAAAACTCTATGAGCCCGCCAACCCAACGATGTAGGCGC
>JAHXMU010000015.1:2336551-2381977 GCA_019455685.1 Philornis downsi
GCCTTTTCTACCACGCAAAAAAGATGATGCAATATGTACGTTCTAGTGCGCCACCCTGTATTTGTACGTAGTTTCATATTTGTATCTTGAAATTTTGTTTTGTCGTTGTGGCATTATTTGGTATTATTGGTGGTATTATTTAATTGCATTTCAATTCGACTGTTATTTCGTGTGGGGCTGACTATTTCATTCCAATATTTTTTTTTTTTTTTTGCTTTATTTTTTAATTAGATGATAAATCATAAGACAAATAATCCATTGGTTTCAAAAATTTTTCACTTTTAATTTTGTCAATTTTTCATTTAGGAAAGTTTTAAATTTATTTATGTTCAATTTTGTTTGTTTTTTTTTCTTTGTGTTTTTGATTTTCATAAAATTGTTGGTGTAATTTTTCATTGGGCCTGATTTCTTCTTACTTTATTTTTTAATGCAGTTATTTATAACTTTGTTCATATATTTTTCATTTATATAAAATTCAAATATTTGCATTTTTGTATTTAAAGTATATCCATTTCAAATACATCCTCTTCTGTAGTTAGTATTTTGTTTAAATCCCGAAGCATTTTCTTCCGAAGCATTTTCATTAGAACTGTTATATACGTTTTGTTGCCAACAGCATGTTTTTCAAATTCCTCACACACATTACACACTGAGAGTATTACAAAATTACAAAACAGACTCAAAGCACTTCTAAATTTAGAGACGAACTAAAGTAATTTTCTACAAATGAATTTCAAATTTTGTACTCATTCTCACATTCCACCGTCATCACTATCGCGTGCCGTGTGAGCAGAATATGAAAGCGAGCAAAAAGTGCATAAATTTTCTATTTTCCTCTGTATTATTTGATTGAAATTAAATAAACGCTTAGTAATTCATTTTGTACGTTCAGAGCTATTGAAATAGTAATGGAGAGCAATGGAGCGATGGCAGCAGCACTGGCATTACAAAAAACAGAAATAGCAGTAACAATTCATTGCATTTAATTGGCTTTCAACATAAATCTTCGTCTAAAACTCCTGCGAGGTATGAAGATGAAAAGAAAAAAATATTGTAAAATTATAGTAGAGATGAGTTAACGTGAAAATTTTTCATTTGATGGTGTGAAATTTCCACCTTGAAACTAAATAGAAGGACTCACAGTGGTTAAGGTAGAAAAATTCCTGGAAATAATCAAAATTTTCAGGTCAGCGATGAGCTTTTGGTAACAGTAGTATGTAAATAATTAAATTATGAAAAAGATGTACCCGGACAGGCATTGTCGACAATAGGCCACAGTAGTATCTACAGAAAAACCTTTGCGTTGCTTAGGTTTCATATCAAACACAAATCATTTGGAAGATATTATATTTTTGAGCAAGTTGGGAAGACGAATACGGCAAACTCGATTTGTGTACGAATTTAATGTCATTGGCAACTTTTCAAAGTCAGAGGCTCTCCAGAAGAATTTATTAAATTTGGAAGAAAATAGATCCATGTATGTAGCATTTCAAATTTGTTTCAATTTTTGTAGTTTGTAGTACCATTTACGGAATAATACTAATAGTATTTGTAGTAAATCTGATACCGTCACATATACCGAATGCAATCGAAGTATTATTTGGATTTGTTTACACAACTTTGATTCTAGTTTCGACCGCCGAATCCAAATTGAATTTCTATACGGATTCTTAACTAAGAAAATAACTTTCGTTATGATACATTAGTCAGTACATTCGAAGGGAAACAATTTTAATTCTGGTTTCGACAGCCGAACCCAAATTGCGCTCAATATTTATACTGATTCTTAAATTTCAACATAACTTTCGTTACGATTAATATATTCGAAGCGAAATAATTTTGATGCTGATTCACTTTATGAGTTGTTTAGTCAATTCGAAACGAAACAATTTTGATTTTGATCAAAAATACCAGCATTGCCAACGAGTGGCAGAAACGCGAAACGATCGCACAAACATGTGCTAAATAGAATCATCCGCTCGCTAAAACGTCCAGTCGGTGGTAATTTTTACCAACAGTTTACGAACATGGTTTCTCTTGATACATTCATTATTCTCAGTCAGTTGGTTTAATTTCGTTTAAACATTTTCAGTTCCAACAAATATATGAAATATTTTAATTGTTACTAGCATTTCTGAGAGCCTGATTATGAGAATTCAGAATATAAACCATTTGAAACATGTTTACCTAACGCAATTTGCACCAACAAACGAATTGACGTCCGGTTTCAGACCTGATTTAGATTAAAAAACGGAATTTCATAAAACTTCAAACTTATGTTTTGATGAATAAACCAAATAATTGCATATTCCCTGTTAAGTTGCAGATAAGAAATCGATATATGAAGTGGACGTTTGTTTCGAATGTAAATCTGAAAATAATGTGATATATTTTTGAATACAAGGGCGATCCCAAAACAAGCTGACTTCAAGACACAAAGATACAAAAAATGTTATTTATTTTTCAACATAATCTCTTTTAGAACTTTCTACAGCGATATGCAATAGTTTCTGTATTCTATTTATAGTAAGAGCTGTCAAACGCCTTAAAATAGCCTTCAACTGTAGACTTCATCACTTCATTGTTGGCAAATCTTTTACCACCGAATAATTTTTTCCAGTTTGGAAATATAAAATAGTCCGAGGGAGATAAATCAGGCGAATAAGATGCGTGATGAAGCAATTCGAAGTTTAATTAATTCATTCTGGGCATCGCAATAGTACATATGTGAACAGCAGCATTGTCTTGATAAAATAAAACTTTCTTTTTCGCCAAATGCGGTCTTTTTCCATAATTTCATCACCTAAACGCTGCAATAAATTAGCATAATATTCTTTTCTAAAGATAATCAATAAAAGTGCGAATTCCAAAAAAACAGACCTTACTTACAGATGGAACCGTCTTCGCCTTCTTTGGATACAATTCTTCCATTCCAGTAAACTGCTTTGACTGTTCCTCTGTCTCGGGTGTGAAATGATGGAGCCATACCTCACCTATGGTTATAAATCTACGCAAAAATTAGGCTTTATTGCAGTGAAACATCACTAAACACTCTACTGAAACATCTTCGCGACGCTGTGACGAAGACGCTCTATTGAAAGCAAGCGCGGCACCCATCTTGCGCACAACTTTCTCGTCTTCACATCTTCGGTCAATATACGAAGTATAGCACTTTTTGAAATTCCTATCACTTCAGCTACCTCACGAACCTTCAGCAGCCGATCATCCAATACCAGTTTGGGATTTTCTTAACAGTGCCTGGCGTGGACACCTCGATTGGTAGATCACTATGATTTTCGTTTTGGCAGCTTGTGCGGCCTCGTTTAAACTCTGCTACTCAATATTTTACAGTCGTAAATGGAGGAGCAGACTCCTCCAGGGAAGAATATAACTAGGCCTTAATATTGGTTGTACTGAGATCTTTCGAATGGAAATAATGAATTACATATCGGTGACCAATTTTTTCTATGTCTCTTTTGATCTTTTATTTTTGATGGCTCAAATAAAAATGCCAAACAACATGGCGCCTTCAAAGTTAAACCATATGTTTTATAAGGTTGCCACTTTTCACCACTTTCATGTCGGCTTGTTTTGGCCTCCGTCATCGTAAAATTACAATATCAAAAATGTTATGATACTTAAATTCTGTGAAAACGTCTGACTAAAATTACTGTAACACACTCTTCATATACATATACACATTCTGGAAACCAGTCGCTATGCGTTACCAAATAAAGACCAAATTTCAATCCAATTGAAATGACACCTTATGAACTATTATAGAACTAAGAGGCAGACAAAAGTCCCATATGGTTTTTTAAGCGCAAACAAACATGTAACTTATCAAATATATGTTTTAGAGTTGTCTGCCCTCCGTGCCATAAAAACCTAATGCAATAAAACAACTCGCTTGGCAAATACTTATTTAGTATAGAACAAATTTAAAAGCGGTCAAAAGGACGAATGCGATTTTGTTAATTAGAAAACGCGAACTAGGTTCTTTTTCGGTGGAGAGCGCACTCCTAATGCTAGTGCTAAGATATTTTACATGAAAACATTTATTCCACTATTACTGAGCCGAAGAAGTCTTCATAAAAATCAATGTTTTGCAACTAAACCAAAGACGTTTTTAATATAACATCTTAATATTTACATTGATAAATATTTTTTCGCACAAAGTTCGCGGTATGGATAGCAGAAAGAAAAAAGCGGCGGAAATGTTCATATATTTTTTATTAGGACTTTAAGAGAGGATAGCAGAGTAGAAAATAAAATAAAAAAATATATTTCATGTAAGTATTTTGTGAGATTCATGCGGCTTAAAGAAATGCAACCCACTGCCGATTGAAATCCTTGTTAGCCTTGCTAAACTCAAAAACTGTAACTGTTGAGAGACTATCACAAGTTGATTGCAAACCTTGTATTAGGCCAACTCTATTTAAGGATCCACATTCAAAGAAAATTAAATGTACATACTTTAATGACTGAGATCCAAAGCGTCCTTAGGTGATCAGAATTTCTTTAATTTGGAGTGATATATCATTTATTATTTTCCCGAATTCCACAAATATAGATTTTTATACCTACACCTGAAGAAGCGAAGCTTGTACACTTTAAAATTTCCTATTTTTAAATTTGATCCAGTAAAAAGCTTGTCTGCAGCGGTTATTTTAAAATGTGTAAATCCTCTAAAAGAAAGACCACAAACAACCTTAGCGCAAATTCTTTGATATGGCAGAAATTCTAACACTCAGAAAATTTGTTCATTTGAGCAAATGTGTTTCATGACTATTTAAGTCAATTGGGTGTTGTCCCAATTTAGAATTGACAAAGCGAAGTATTTTCCCTAGATCGTTGTTGTGATTTCTGAGCTTTCCATACAAATATGTCGATTTCCCTAAATCGAATCATTCCTGTGTAATTTCTAAATGGTAGGCTACAGTAACGAAAATTTTCGTTTATTGTATTATTTTATCATATATATAATCTTTGTATTTTTAGGTTCATATCTTTCATTCAGTTGCAGAAAATTTGGTAAAAACAACCACACGTTAAGCTTTCGGTAGTCTAAGATCTGAGAAAGAAGTAATCGCACGGTCGCCCTCCACCGACAAATTAGATAATTTGCTGAAATTCAACCTTTCCTATGAAATTTCTGATTGCTCAAGAATTCTGTAATTGTAATTGAACAACATCTAATTTAACCAAAGTTTACGTATGTAAAGTGTGTGGTAAACTTTACGCCAAAATCATTGGGTGATATCATGACAAATTTAGGTCACAGGGCTACCTATACAATTTCTGTGCCAATTATATACAAAATTAATTAAATTTCTGTAAATCTCTTTTGAGATATAGGGAGGCACACGAATCGTTCTACGTTGTAACAGTGACTTACAATGGGAACCGTTGTTTAATGATGTTGAAAGAGTTATTTTTTAACCAGATCTGTACCGAAGACGTATTCTTTTCAACAGCACTTGGTCCCAGCAAAGTGAATTAACTGCATTTTTAACTGAGATTTTTTTATGGGGTTACGTCAATCAAGAGTTGTACAAAATGAAACCAAGGAATATGACTGGCGATCCCGACTCCAACCCTTCAGGCCGCAACAAATAATTTTCTGATTAGGTGTTGTATATGCGTGAGTGAGCATGGAGGTAATTTACGGTTCATCATCTTCAAAACCAATTAGTTATATAAAATAAAATTAAATTTTCTATACAATAAAGAAAAAATACGTGAAATACATTGATTAAAAAAATTATTTCAATTTCTTGTTGTAGTGCAATTGAAGCGCCACCCTGTACATTCAACTAAAGCCTACCTAAAGTACTTATGAAATTCAGAATGTTCTCTTTCAAAGAAATTTTGCATTACACGTTATGTTCCAAAATGTGGCCCACTCAGAATATGTCTCAATTATTAGTTTTGCAGTGCATATTAAGAAGCTCCATTGTCTAACTTATTATACCTAAATTTATTGTTCCGGGCTGGTTCAATACTAAAAGTCCACCAACTCCAACTCTAATGTCAAATTGTAGCGCAAAGAGTTTCTCAGGATATGCCAGAGCTTATAAAGATTTCGAGAAAAATGGAACTATTATGGTATTTTGCAAAATGTAATGCAATTGTTGCCAACAACTTTGGGGCATCATGAATTATAGCTTTCAAAATTAGTTATTTTCAGAATTATTAATTTTTTTTCAAAATTTATATGGCTCATGGGATCCTTGGAAAAATAAAACAAAAAATAAATTCCCCTGCACTCCTTGAATGAGGTATGAGAGAGCTTCTCACATTAAATTAGCTTACATGCATTCTGTATTTGGACTCTCTCAACGTCGCAATTTTAGAAGTATTTACCAGACTTGTCGCTTACTCGACTATTCGAGTTCGCTAGATACATCGTAGTAACCGCCGCTCCGATAATGATATGTGACCAAATGAGGGACATAACCCGGGATCATGCGACAGATACTGTCGTGTACTAATTATCGTGTCATGGTTGGTCTTTTGTAAAATATAAGAAAACGTTTTTTGAACTCTTCTGAAGAACACCTGATAAAGATATCAATACGTTGCAAATCAATATATTTGAGATGCCAAAAGAACGAATTAATATTGAACCGAAATTAACCTTCATCAACTACTTTAATATTTTCTTTTATAATTAGCGTATTCTCGAAAATGACATTAGATATGAAAAGTTATGGAATAGTTTAAATTAACGGAATAGTTGACAGACACAGAGAGGTGGTAAAAATCTGATTGGGAAAAGTGCAAGAATCGTCCTTTTTCGCCAAAGGATGGTTTACTAATTCCGTCATTCTATTTAGGACTACCAAGAGCCTATAAAATATAATTGTTCGTCATAAAAATGCATGTCGATTTAAGCATATCCGTCCATCCTCAAGTCTGTTAAAAGTAATATGAAAAAGTATTACATACTCGTATTACTCACGAGAAGAGGTTGTCTTCAATATCATTCAAAATATGACATTGAGTCTAGCATGTGTTACAAATAGTACAAAATCGGTCTAGTAGCAAAATGTCCTCTAATATCAGATTATCCATTTCAAAAAGTGCCCACATTTGAATCACCACTTTCGTAATAAGTTTTAACTATTTTTACACTTTCTTTTGTTATTGAACGTTCATTAAAACTAAATATTTCACTAAATAAATAACACTTCAGATGCTAAGTATTTAACAGCTGACAGTCTTGCCAGATCAGCGTTTATGAAACCATTAAATGGTTGACTTTGCACTCCTTTTGGAAAATTGTCAACTTTCAGTACGTTTGCAATAATTTTACTATTTGTTAATTAAAAACAATATACCATAGTAAGTGATAGATGCGGCAAAAGAGGCACTCCAACCCAACAAAAAACAACCACGAATTTTCTCTAGAACATTAGGCAGAAATATGCCACATATTATGTGAAGACAAAGTTGTACTATTCATGACGTTAAGGCCCGCATGTGGTAGAACTAAAAAAATTGGTTCAGTGGGGAGAAATTGGCTATACAAAGACTAAACATTCTGTCTAAATTTTTTGAGAAGTGGATCTTTTTCAGAAAGTTTTAAACATCTTTACTATCTATTCGTCTTTAAAAGGCAATGAAAAAGAGATATGAGGGGGAACCACTCTGATTTATGTGCTTTTATGAAGAACCGCCACATACCGATGTGTTTCAACGCATATTATATCGATTTACCTTATTTTCCAGTAAAAACCCTCACTTTTTTTGAATTATTCAATAACCACTGCCACAGAGAATGTTGGATATAGACCCAGTATGTTTCTCTCGTACTGGTACGATTTCGCCAGCTAGTACCACTGGCGAGCTGTAGATCAGAGAGCGTTGTTTCGCCCCGTCGCCTCTGTCTCTTATATGACATTGTGCGCATATTAACTTCGCTGATTTCCAGTCGTCCTATTTCAATAACCGCGCTAATAATTAGAACGGTCACTTCAGAAATATACGAGTTGTGCTAGTTTCTTCTAATATCTAAACAACGTTGCAGAAAATTGTAAAATCTCTAAAATAATAGATAGTAACAGATAAATAGTAAAATCTCTAAAACAAGTCTTGAAAAATGCACAATTTTCTAGAGGTCGATTAAGTCCTTGTGTGGGCCAGTTTTTTTGCACTATGTCAAATTGGTCTAATTTCGAACTTAATGAGATATGCTTGTTCCAAACTTCAGTATCCTACAAGCGGTGCGATTTCTATAGCGTTCTCAACACACAAAGGTCAGACGGACGTGCGGAAAGGCTTAGTAAAACTTAATGAGTAAACTCATCGTCTCATGCAGGGCAGCAAAAACAATTTTTAAATAAAAATTATAACGGTTACAGTCTCTGATTTTTATAAATTTTGCAGATATTTTTTTTCGTGGATTAAACAGGAACAGCAGGAAATTTTTGCACATTTCTTTAACAACTATGGAGAAATTTGGGACCTGTAATTTTACTACAGCAAAATATGTGTATTTAGAAATAAATTTCCAATCTGAATTTATGTATATCTGACTAAGATTAATATGGCTCTGTCTGCAAGTTTCATACGTATACGTTAACATTGTGATACAAAGCATTTTTCTCCACAAAACCACTGTAGTGCCTGAGGGTTCATGATGCGGCATTCCCTTACTTCATTAAAATGGCAATAGGTTAGCCACAAATATTACAACTACTGTCAGTTTCCTTACCTTCAATAAACTCTCGGCAAAGCATATTTCCAAACTAGCACATACAGGCAACGCTGTGGTCATGGTTTCCGTGCGGATAGTGGGCAGATGATGATGATGGTTCATCTAACAAAATAGTGACTGACATGAATGGGCAATTTGATGGAGTGCCACTGAAAGGGAGAGGGAGCGGAAGGGAGATGTATATGCACTGGGATGTATAGTAATTGTGTTACGTTTCTGTGCAGGCGGACATCAGTAGTAGCACATCATCATCGTCATCATCATCATCATTGTTCCAGCATCTACTCTGAATACTGCCTAAGCATTCACCAACTCACCGACATGGTCACACAAAGTTTTCATTTGTTCCATGAATAATTCATAGATTTCGTTTCGATTATTTGTGAGATAAAAACAAAAACCCAAGACGTCGAACATTCCGATGGTCGACATGTGGAATCAGGAAAACTTTTCACTGAAAATAGAACATTTTCTAGCTGTTTCTGCAAGTGGAAAATTTATTCACTTTGTTGCTGTTATTATTGACATTTCCTTTTAGTTTATTACCACGTCCTATATAAATTTCAGTTCATTTTCTTAAATATAACTCTAATGTTATTTACAGCTACGAATAAAGTATCCTCTCTTTGAAAACGATATAGACTCGTATTTGTGATGGTTTGGTTATGCTGGGGTCTATATTAGATATAATGGTTTATATAGAAAATATGAGAAATACTCAGACAGAAGAAGCAATTCAAAATATATGGAAATAGATTATTGTTTTTCGGTTTTTCTACATATTAGTTTTCTATGTAGATTTTCTAGGTTAGTGGATAAAATGCCAATGTAGAAGTAAGTTTAAATTTACATATAGAAAAAACAAAAAAATCAAGAAGATTGCACAACATTTAAAAGCTGTTTAAATAGTAGGTACAAAATAGCAATCCAGAGAGTTTGTTGCAATCTATAATGTTGGTAAAGATGTTGGGGCTTAGAGCGGATTCTTTGAAAATTGGATTTTGTAGTAATTAAGGAAAGTGACTATAAATCTAATGCTTAGTAATATTGTCGATTAATGACCTAGAATAATCAAATTTGAAATTTAAATTTGCACAGGAATTGCTCTACAATATGAAATTCAAATGACTCTTTTCTAATCAATGCATTTTATTTTTTTTTCTTTTCTATTGTACAGAAAATTCAAGTTTATTTTATTTTTTATTATTATCTTCGCAGGGATTCAGTTCAATACAAATGTATTTTTTGAAGAAATGTAATAGATGTCTTATTTGTGTCTGTTTTTAGCACACTCCTTTACTCCCAATTAGCTGGATACAGTTCCTTCTTTGATAAAATTCTTCCTCTCACAAAACCGGGTACAAACCCAATACTAAAGGAAGCAACGTATTCAAAAAAAAAAAAAAAAAAAAAAAAAAAAATCGCCAATCGCTGTATTGGAGTATTTTGTTGTGTCCTAAATTAAAAAAAACAATTTTGGCTGCAATGAAGTCCTTTGTCTTGCAAAATTATATATGTATAGATAGATATGCATTACTAAAAAGAGCGCCAAAAGTGAAAAATTTTCTATAAAAATCGCAGGGTTTTTTTTTGAAAATATTGTTTTTTTTTTTAAGGTGGTTTTATTGATTTAATTTGAAACACTTTTTTGTAATAAGATGATTCATTTGTTTATGTGCGTTTTTGTCTAAATAAGAATATCGACAGAGCAAAATCCACAAACAAAACTTTTTCTAACAAAAACCGCCCATTTTATTTTTGTTTTTCTTTTTTTTTTTTTTTTGAGTCATGTTTTTACTTTCAATTCTTCAATTGTAATGAGAAGTTCGTATTTTTTAATTGAATAAAACTTTCAAATTTGCATCATATATTGAAATTTTTTATTGGAATCAATAAATTTGTCTTTGCTATTTAATTTTTAAAGATAATTTCATGTAAATGTTGTATGCGGCTCCGTCACAAAATGTCCATTCGGAAGGTCAAATTTTCCGTCACTTTTTCGATCGTTCCGGCCTGTATTCCACGAATAACGCGTGTTATGTTATCCTGTAAGGCTTCAATAGTGTTCGGCTTGCCCACATAGACTAAGGACTTGACATAACCCCATGAGAAATGATCAAGAGGCGTTAATCGCAAGATCTTGGAGGCCAACTCACAGGGCAAATCGAGAGATAAGCTGCTCACCACATTCATTCCTCAACATACCCATTGTTTCACGCGCAGTGTGGCAATTTGCACTGTCCTGATAAAACCGCATGTCAACTAAGTTCAACTCAGCCAATTGGGGCAAAAAAAAATTCCTTGTGGTTGAGTAAAACATGCCCAATCGCTGAGAACGGCGACGAATTGACATTTCACGATCGTCATTAATACTGGTCGCTACGGCTGCAATATTTTCTTTGGTACGCACTCTACGCATGCGAGTCGATGGTTTTATGTCCAACAAAGTAAATTTGGTGTGAAATTTGGCGATAACAGCACGAATTGTTGATTTAGCTGGTCAATTATGACGATCATAAAATGGTCGTATCAAACGATGAACATTTGTCACGGAGCACGAATTTTGATAATAAGTTTCAACGATTTGCAATCGTTGCTCGTTTGTTAGTCTTTCCATGATGAAATGGCAGAGTATACTGTACACTTTTCACTTTGACAGATGACGTTTGGACGTCATTACCAACCAGTGCTGACAACCTGAAAAACATAAATCTTAAAAAATCACCCTATATTATGATCGACCATAGGCGGATACGTTTGTGTCGCTGTTAGTACTACTACGAGTATACAGAAAAAGCTATTTTTCATGCTATATTTTTTGGCCATCCAGAGAAAAATGACCTACAAATATGGGCAACATTTTGTAGAAAATTTTAGCCAAATTTGTATGAAAATGTTTTGTTCGGTTTTGCGAAAAAAAGGGGACTAATATTTCCTGTGACAATTTTTCTTATCGCTACCTCATTCAATTTAGATTAATCTGAATTTGAATAAAATAAGAGTTAGAAAGTCATTAAATAGCGATGTAATAATATTAAAGCAGGCTCGTGTGTACTATACGCAATTATTTTAAATGCTGATTGAATTTGTTACCTTTTTTTGATTGACTGTTACCTTTAATTGATAAAATTTTTGAAAAAATATTAGATAAACAGCTATTTATATTTTTCGATCAAAGCAATAAGCTAAATAAAATGCAGTTTGGATTCAGGAAGGGAAGTTGTAAACACGATTTGCGATGGATTAGGTAATGGCTATGGTGGGGTGGCGGGTATTTTTTTACGATTTTTCAAAAGTCTTCGATTTGGTAAATCATGTGATTTTGTTCAATAAGCTTAAATTTTGTGGCATAAGAGGAACTGCGCTTGTGCTGTTGTGACTGTTTGGTGCACAATATGGCCGGGAGGTGTCATTGGACAGTATTTTCTAGAAAACTACCTCCAAAGGATCCACTGCTGCAACCAATCCAGAGTCGATCATATAAATCACATTGTATTTCGTACATGATGATTGTAATGAAATAAGTTCCATTGATAATGAAAAAGTTCCATTAAAATCATAGCTTTATGTGTGTTAGAATTACGTGTCATCTGGACAACTCAGATTGTTTGCTGTTCACGGTTGTATTACATTTCAAAATTTGGAAATGTCAGTTATTGTAATAAAATTTTAGCCAGTGTTTTTATCATGCTGACTGTTAACTTTGTATATTTTGTTATTGGCCATAAAAATGATGCAATTTCCAACTATTATGAAGGGATAAATCTCTTACTGGCTCTGTTAATGCAGTAAATCACAATAAAATGTTTAAAATTCCAAGGCTATGTAGAAAATGCACACTGAAATTTAAGGCAACTGCATATAGAACTTGCAAGATGGAATAAATTCAAATTCCTTCAGAGTTCGTACACAACAACAGCTTGAAAACGTAGGACGAATAAGAAGAATAAAGATTGCATTTGGCCTCATGTTACGACATCATGAGTATTCATTACGAATTCTAAACCTGGTCAAACTTTTTGTTATGCTATCTCCTTCAAAAACAAATCAACGAGATCTGACCTGGCAAACAAGGAGAAGGAAAATTTTCGTATTTTCGTCTTTTGCGGTGTAAAGATAAGAGAGTGTGCCAGAACAGCCGGGAGAATCCTTTCTTTTCTGTCGATTTAGTGTCTCAACGTAAATACTGAAGTAAATGTGAAAATAAATTTGAAATCCGCTTTTGCTGGGATGGGTGGTGCAACATATTAGATGGGCTATTTGTTTGTTGTTTGGTTCATGGTAAAGGCACGATGTTACAATTGAGTCTTATGCCGACACATACAGGGCTAATTGAAATTTACAGTATTGTAGAGAATCCGCTTCTGAAGTTTTAAAGATGCAATCAAAGAGTGCAGTATTTAATAGTAATTGTAAGTTGAAGGATCTATTGGGGTATTGAATAGAGAAAAGAAATATCTGACAAATTGAAGTCTTTTTATTCTCGTGTCTATAATTTTCATTGTCTTGGCAATTATAGCGGCATAGACAACTTTGTTTGTTAAATCTCCAGAATTTCATATGGAAGGTTATCAAAATCCATACAAATTATTTGCTTCGAAATGACAATGAGAAAATAATTCCTTTGCGAAACGCGAGTATGCAATTTACTTGGTGATTTTACGTACCAAGCAAAGACAAATTTACAAAAAATAGATAGAAGTTGAAAAGAGAATAACACACTAACTTACCTTCAATTGAACTTGGTAGCGGTCCCTTGGTAAGAAACTGTATTCCTAAAGATATTTTCAAGTTTAAGTGCTGACAGCATATTATTTCTTCATCATTTTCCTGCAGTTATTTTGGTAGCAAAATAATTTACGAAGATTTGACTTTAGGGAGACCAACCACAATGGCGAAAATTTTAGCTTTTTTGTGAAGTGTGAATTGGTGTTACATATTTGCTTGGTTGTCTAGATTTCCTAACTTAACACAAATACAGTGAGGTGAAAAATAATAAGGACACTTATGCCCAATAATAATATTAGATTAGAAAATAAGTAAAATGAGAGAATTGCTCATAAATAACTGTATTAATTTTCAGCTAATATATTACAGAAACAAGTTCCGTTACAAAAATTCTTAGAATTTTTATACATTTAAAAAAATAGATTATTAAGCAGACATCAGTTGGTTTTGGTTATGCGAATTAATAAGGACAGTTTGTCGATTAACTAAAATAAAATAATATCAAAACTTTTAAAATTAATTTTTTGTGTACAAAAGGTAAGAAAAGTGATTTTAGTGAAACTTTAAATTCAATTCAACTTAGGAACAGCAAAATTTTGAAGTTTTTAGGGGAAAATGGGGAAATCTAAGTGACCTGGAACTAAGAAAAATTATTAAAAAATTTCATAAAGATGGAAATTCTAATAGAAAAATTTCAAGGTTGCTTGGAATTTCAAAAACAATGGTTGAAAATGCAGTCAAATGGATTCCGGTAAGAGAAACACGTGGTAGAAAATCAAAAATTACACTTGCAATTAAACGTGGAATCATTCGATGTGCAAAAAAGAATCCATCTATCTCATCGAAACAGAATGAAAATGATTTAAACATGGAAATTGATACATCAACGATTCGAAAAAAACTTATTAAAGAGAACCTTAAAGCTCATAGTGCCAGAAAAGTACCAATATTGTCGAAGAAGAACATACAACAAAGGCTAAAATTTGCTGAAGTTCACTCATGCTGGCCTCAAGAAAAATTGAGAAATATTCTATGGTCGATTAAGACAAAAATTAATTTATTTAATTCAAATATTGGTCTTTATACTGTAAGAAGACCAATTAAAACGGAACACAACCCAAAATACACTTTTAAGACGGTAAAGACGGCGGTGGTAATATCATTGTTTGGGTATCATTTTCCTACTATGATGTTGGGCCACTGTATCGTATGCAGGGCATTATGAAAGCAACAGATTATGTTGACATTCTACAAAATTGTATGCTTCCTTATGCCGAAGAAAATATGCCACTGCGATGAGTGTTCCAACAGGGCAATGACCCCAAATATACGGCAAAGTGCACCAAGACGTCGTTTGGGAATAACAAGATAAATGTATTAGAATGGCCTGCGCAGTCTCCCGATCTAAATCCGATCGAGAATTTGTGGAGTATAGTGAAAACTTCAATTAGAGGAAAATGTCCCAAGAATTGCGATTAGCTATGGGAATTAATTCAGGCTGCGTGGAATGATATACCGATTTTAGTCTGTCAAAACCTTGTTGGCTCTATGCCCCGACGATGCCTAGCAGCTTTAAAAAAACAAAAGAAGCCTCAACAAAATATTAACCACTTCAAAACAATATTAGAACAGTATTAATTTTGAATATGTCCTTTTTGTTAATGTTATAGTATTATTAAGATGAAAACACGAAGTGTCCCCATTTTTTTCACATGGTGAATTTGTATTTTAAGTTTAATTTATTGAAAAAAATTAAAATAAAAACAACAATTTTAAAAAAACATAATGGAATTCGTTATTGTAACATATTACCTAAAAATAAGTACAGTTATTTTTAGCAATTTCTCTTTTTACTTACTTATTTTCTGATCAAATGTTATAGTTTGACATTAGTGTCCTTATTATTTTTCACATCGTTGTAGGCCATAATAAGCATAAGCATTTATCGCATAAGTTCTTAAGTAATAAATGCTATCCCAAGTTATGTGTCTCAGGGTATTTCAAACGATATTTTCAACAAGGCTTGTCGTCAGCACACGAGGGCGGTCCCAAAACTAGACCCAAACGGTCCCAAACGTATAAATGGTGGCAATAGCTTGAAAAAAAAAAAATAATTTGGTGAAAATTGGCAACCGTATAAGATATATGTTTTAAGTTTCAAGGCGCTATGTTGTTTAATCTCAGTGAACAATCTCAGTGAATTTGTAAGCATGGCAAAAATTGGTCACCGTTATGTAATTCAATATATCCATTTGAAAGATCTCAGTTTAACCCATATTAAAGCCAAGCTAGATTCAACTCTGGGGGAGTCTGCTCCTTCGTTTACGACTGTAAAACTTTGGGTAGCAGAGTTTAAACGAGGCCGTACGAGCTACCAAGACGAACACCGTAGTTGTCAACCAATTAACGTGTCTATGCCAGACACGGTTAAGAATCTCCATAGAACGGTATTGGATGGTCGTCGACTGAAAGTGTATGAACTAGCTGAAATGACAGGCATTTCAAAAATTGCTATACACCGTATATTGACCTAAGATTTGAAGCTGAGAAATCTGTACGCAAGATGGGTGCCGCGATTGCTTTCGGTGGGGGGAAAATCGCATCGTGAAGATGTTTCAGTAGAGTGTTTGGCGATGTTTCCCCGCAATAAAGTGCCCAGAGATGGCGAAAACGGTTCCATCTACAGGCAAGGTGAAGGCGTCTCTTTTTTTTGAGATGCGCATGGGATTATTTTTATTGATTGTCTTCAGAAATGAAAAACCATCAATGGCGATAATTATGCTAATTTATTGCAGCGTTTAGGTGATGAAATTATAAAAAAGACAGCATTTGGCGAAAGTGTTGTTTCATCAAGACAATGCTCCAGTTCACACATCCACTATTGCGAGTACCAAAATTAATTAATTAAAGTTTGAATTGCTTCATTACACCATCTGACTATTTTCTATTTCTAAACTTGAAAAAATGGCTCGGTGGTAAAAGATTTGCCAACAATGAAAAGGTGAAGTCTGGCATTGATGGCTATTTTGATGAGTTTGGCAGTTCTTACTACAAACAGAGTATAAAAGTTATTGAATATTGTTGGAAAAAGTATATCAAGCTAAAAGGAGATTATGTTGAAAAATAAAGACAATTTTTCTCAACATTTTTGTGCCTTCTTTATTAGGTCGTATTAGGGCGAAAAACATACAAAATGAAAAAATCTAATAAATGAAGTAGACTGCCATTGCAAATCATATTTATCTGCTCTTAAGATAAACAAAAATTTTATAACATTAGTATTGTAAAATGTTATTATGTACGAGTATTTGTTATTGAGTTATGCAGAAGACATGTTGTAATGTAATTTAATCAAATTCGTCCTGTGGCTTTAAATTGCAGTCCTGATACAAATAAATTGAGTTAAATTAAAAAACAGCTTGTGTAAAATTATGAGACATTTTTCTATGAAATTTCTAGTTGGAGGTTATAAAAATTATTTCATTAAAATGTTTTTTTTTTTTTTGTCGAGTAAGAAGGCGTAGGTTCCCATTTTAAAATACACAGTAAGAACGCTAAAAGAGCTGTCTCACATAATAATGCGAAAATTCTATAATTTATGTCCAATATATTCGACTGACCTTGAGGCTTTATTTAGATTCATTTTATTCCGTATATTCATGACGTGTTGCCAATTTAAAGGTAATTCTATTATGCCTCTCTCCTAGAAGCCCTCGTCCGTATTGGCTAGAATAGCTTCGATTTTCAATAGCCTCTCTGGAGTCGAATTTTTCACTAGCAAAATCGTTCACTATAGACGGGAATATGTGGTAGGTACTTGGGTCCAACTGTAACGTAGATCCGGGCTATAACGTAGATATGAATAAGAACTTCCCCACTAAGTGTCAACCTGGCACTGTTCTGGTGGAATACAATTCTTCTCCTATTGAGCGAAGCTGGAGGATTTCTTCCTTCGGACGAACTGATTGTTGATAGTGCAAGTCTATGTTGGCCGCAGAGGAGCTGCTCATAGTAAATGATTCCCTGCCAATACCGGAATCAAATTTCGTCATGGTAGGCTGTTGCAATGCCGGGATCATAAACACTATTCACATTTTCAGCCGCCTGACTTTTTTTCGCCTTTATCGAAGAAAAACTGTAAAATATGGCGTGTTTTCTCTATACTGGGGTCCATCTTTGAGGTGCACTCAAATAGTACTGAGCAAAGCATTCATAAAACTGCCCGAGTGATATTATCTTTCTAACGCCATCTGGCGTACTTCGACCGCACTTGTACAACGCGAGATACGGATTCTGAATGGATGGCTTATATTTCTGGAGCACCTTCTTGCATTTTAAATACCAACATAACAATAGTACAATGATCACTACATATTATCGTGAATTTAAACATCCATACTGCCTTTTTTCAACAGCTATCACGTCTGTTAGATGCACCTATAACAGTGCTTAGCTAACGCTTTTGAACCCCACTTTCATTGTGATAACTTGTGTTGCTTTCCTCTTGCTAAATCGAAAAATTATTATGTATTATTAAGAATTATGGCATCTTTTGCAGCAGCACTCGAATTTAACCCTCTTTCCTTTCTGCTAATTTGCAGAAACGAGCAGAATTTATTATTCGCAAAATTTTATAAAATTTGCCATAAATAATTGAGAAGTATTTAGCTTGTAGGGCATTGCTGCCCCCATACTGCACAATGAATTCATGTTATGCAAAACGTCTTAATAGAAATTGCAGCATTTATTTATTTATAAACTCTTTTCGCCATAAATATGGCTGGCCACTACTGCAAATGTATTATGCGAGTATAAACACTATTTAAATTGAAATATAAATTAATTTATATTCACCTTAAATAAGATGAATTTGATAGCTTCCACAAGTCATAGAATGAACTTTCTAAAATTGTGTGGCAACGGAAGTACAACAAGAGAATCAAATTAGATCCCCCGACCCGCGACGTCCTGTCAATTGGCAGGAAAATCGAACGACGACCAAGCAGGAGTCAATGAACGCCACAAAGCGGAGACGGCAAAGAAAATATAACCAATACAATTTAATTAAACCGCAAAGAGGTGGAAAAAATGTTTAAAATTTCATTAAACCTTAATCAAGGTAAGAGTAATTTCCATATTTCTTGGTTGCCGGCAAAGTAATTTTTATGTTACAAAGTCTCAGAAAGAATCATAATAGGATGTATGATGATGACGATGCTATAGCTGGCGTTGACACAGATGCTGATGGTGAAGTCGATGGCATACATCTTAGTCATTATATTGCTGGGAAATTGAATGAGTGGCTAAAATTGGCGTTTCGTATAATTAAATTTTCTAATAAACTGCTACATAATGACAATTTGAATAAATGAGTTTGCGTTCAGGCAATAAACACATTCTATTCGATTTGATATACTCAAGAAAATTGTGACTCATCTATATGCTTACACCCTAATACAGGGTGGCACACTAATTGTGCTATAATAAGAAATTTAAAAAACTTTTATTTTAAACAACGCATTTCATTTATTTTCATTTTTTTATTGTATGGAAAATTCAATTTTCTTTTATATAACTAATTGGTTTTGAAGAGGATAGACCGTAAATGACCCCTATATGTACTCAGAAAATTATTCATTGCGGGATCGCTCGAATTATCGTTTTAATGGACTGCTTCAATTCAGTCAAATTCCTTGGTTTCGTTTTGTACGCCCCTTGGTTGACATAACCCCTATAAAAATGGTCTGATGAAATCAGGTTAGGTGATCTTGGGGGCCAGCGGAAAGTGGAGTTTCTTTATATTAATTTGTGTGGGAAATTTCATTGGTGCTCCGCCATAACTGGTCTGGCTATGTGTGCAGTTGCTCCAGCTTTCTTGAACCAAATGCTGTTGAAACGAATACTTATTCGGTGCAGTTCTCCTTCAATATCTTTAAATAACGGTTATTATTTTATTACGTCGTGTGTTTGTAGCACAATTCGTGCGCCATCCTGTATAACGGTTATACTATGCAACTCATTGCTAGCAGGTAACCATGCCTTTTTTCGATTTTTGAAAAAAGTGACTACTCACAGCTAGGCAAAGTTAAGAGCCTGGGTGAAAGAATTAACAAAATCAATTCAGAAATTCAAAACCAAGTCAACCGAATTGTAAATACTCCCACTTTAAGTCCTTTTTCGAATATTTACAGAATCGTTTAGTGATTTATTGAAACCCGTAATAACTAATATTAACCCCCTACTTCAATTAAGTCTTTTAGTATACCAGTGGGTTTGGCAAATATGAAATATAGGGGATACTACAGGAGGTAGGGATAATTACCCTGTTAAATTTTTACCTTATTGTCGACCACAATATATATAGATTAATCTAATTTTATCAGTACGGTGGGAAGAAAATACAGAGTCCAAATTTTAGTTTATTTGTGTAAATATTTCAAAATTTGTAGTAAGAAGGTTCTATAGGGAGGTTAGCGAAAGGGGATAGATCAAAGTGCCATAGGATGCCTATGGTTTACCACGCCCTCTTCAAGAAGTTGTATATTTACTCGTATCAAATAATGCGTTTTTCAAACAGTTCGTTTTTGACAATCTGTGGCTGCCACTTTACTACCAAATGAGTTTCCGTTAGTGTATACGCTGTGCACATTGCGCGTCATTTTACGGTAAGCGCGACGATACGCTTTCTTGGGTGATTGGCTATACAAACAAACAGTATTGCCATATGTGGGACGAAGCCGTAGTGCTGTAGTGTCATAAGATGCCTATACTCTACCACGCCTTCTTCAAGACGTATTTTTTTCTCGTATCAAATAATGCCTTTTCTAAACAGTTCGTTTTTGACAGTCTGCAGCTGCCATGTTACTTACTATCCGTTAGTGAATACGCTGCGCTCATTGCACTCATTTTACGGCAGGTGCGACGTGATAATTTCTTTGGTAATTGGCTATGTTAACAAACAGTATTGCCATATGTGAGACGACGCCGTAGTGCTGTAGTGCCATAATATGCCCAGGGGATCCCACGTCCTCTTCAAGATGTATTTTTTCTCGTATCCTTTCTAAACACTTCATTTTTGGCAGTCTGTGGCTGCCATGTTACTATCCGTTAGTGAATACGCTGCGCGTTTTGCGCCTATTTTACAGCAAGCGCGACGAGACGCTTTCTTGGATGATTAGCTCTGTTAATAAATAGTATTGCCATATGTGAAACGACGCCGTCTGGTGAGCTTCGTGTAGGTTCATAAGATTGCAACGCATTCGCAAAAATTTACTATTTAGTGAAGTGGTATCACCTTTGGTTCGTAGTGCCTTGAAACCAACGTTTATGAGGCTTAAGGGTTTAATACAATTTATATTAACGGTAGCGGAGGGAGTAAGAAAAAATGTCATGAAATGCCAGGGGGTCAAATTCGTTCTCTTCAAGGCGTTGTATTTTTCCTTGTATCAAATAATGAGGCGATCGCTACAGATCCAAGACAACCAATTTCTTTTGTCCCTAGTTTAACGATATGGAAATGGGTGGCATGCGAGACGGTTTTACGTGCCACACTGTAGATGCCACAATGGTTATACTGCATGCGTAATTTGAATTTGTGATTATCTATCGCAGAAGTGGCGTTAATTGACTACGAAGAAGAACGTTTGACTCCACTATATCTTTTTGTGTATTGTTTTTTGTTTCCAATAAGCCGCAACAGTTCTATGCCGTCAAAGTTAACATATCACAGGTTATCACTCAAACTCAGCCAGATCTATCCTGCACTGTCCTTGAAAACCGGATCTCCCATATCGGTGACTCGAATCCCTGCTAAGCTGCGGTAGACATATGAATGCTATTATACTCCATACATAATGACATTCATACTAACTCACAGCTTGCCTTATTCTATTTCAACTTCGTCCCGTTCTATTTGAGAATTTCTTTAAAATATTGACTTATATTTTAATAATCATGTGAATGTGAATGTGAATCAATCAAGTTATCGTATAATATCACCGTATCGAATCGAATAATATATTGAAAGACATTTTAACCATCAATTGTCAAATGTTTTCCAAAAACTTCAACTAGCTGTTTATTATTAGGTCACAATGACACAGTAAATTACTTCCCACAACATGTGACGAAATTGATATTTGATAGAAATTGGTATTGGTAGAAATGCTTAACTTAAAGAATCCTCGATATCTGAATTTCATAAGACAACACTTTTGAAGAATCACTCCGTCTTAACTCATCTAATGGGGCTGTGTCATGGTTCGATTCTTAATATATTCTTATATTATTTGAAAAATTGTTTACCCCAAGACTGGCATAAATTAATTCATTACTTGCATCATTATCCAGAACACTGTGCCGTGCAGCATTAAGGAAATTTCTCATGAAAATTAAATTATTGATTTTGAATAAGAAAAATTTCGAACGAAAATAAAATATTTCATTTGTATGTTAGACAAAATTCCAAATGACAATTAAATTTAGGTTATTTTTAGAAAATTCCAAAGAATTTTGAATTTTTTGAATTACTTATATTTGGAAAGACTCCAGCAATTTGTTGGAAAGTCTCAACGTTTCTGTTTACAGTTCAAAAAACATCTTAGTCATACAAATCGATTAATGCATCGGTAATTTCAAAACATAGACCGACGTGATGGCCCATTTTCAATGAGGTTAGTTCTTAACTGAAACAAAATATGTGTACTAAATAAAATATGTGTACTAACTGAAACAAAATATGTGTACTAAATAAATTGTAATTGAATTCTGATGAAAGCTGGGATGTGCAGAAGGAAGAAAAACAAGTTTGGACGATTCATTTACTTAGGATTTATATCAAAACACAAACCGATTTGACGTATTTCCGAGAGATTTCTTCCTCTTCATCGCAAGAAGGATATACTGAATATGAGATCGAGTACCGACGAAAACTGTGGTTCGTTGGTATGGGGTGATATTTGGCCCATACCACAGCATGTACCGATATTACCCATATCCAACAGGGTGTGGTCTTGGCTCGTCTCGAATGTGTGTTAACTGAATATAAAGAGTACCGGGGTGTGCAATTTCATGTTGACGACAAAATATGGTCTTGTTGTAAGAAAATAATTTTTTGAAATAAATCAATGTTTCTGAATTAAAATTTTTTTTCGAAATTCCTACATGATAGCAGAGTGCCCCATAGACTTCCATTCATGTGACGTACAGAAAAATTTGCCGTTGATAAAAATCTTATAAGTGCCGCTCCCAAGAGAGTACTTTATCATTCAGATCTTGTATTGTTTTCATCAAAACAACGAATGTTAGTGCTATTTGCCGCGGTATTAATATCAAGTAATCCAGCAGAGTTTTCATAGCCAAATTTTTAATCCAAACATTTGATTCAGAAAGGGTTTTGCACCATTCTCCGTGGCTAACTAATAAATGAACGCCGTCAAACGTCAAACGGATGGTAAAAAAAGCGGAAGGAATAAATCATAAAACGATAATGGGATGTACTATAAACACGTTCTGGCAATTTTCAAACTGATGAAATGCCATTTCACATGATTTGTATTCACCTTTGAAAATGTTCAGAGTTGATGATGATGTCGCTTTTCGAAATATTTATCGATATCCAGCCCCCCGCCCTACACCGTATTTCGTGTGTGTTCAACATCCAATAAAGTCAAGTATTAGCAACAGTTAGGAAAGTAATTTGAAGTCATTACAACAAATGTTACATGACGCTAAATAAATACACATACACACACATGCACTAACATTCAACATGGGCGGAAGCGGAAGTGAAACATAAATTGAACGTTAAATGGAACTCATCAATTGTAGCAGTAACAGCAACAATATCCTTATTGTGTCACATCCTCATCATTTCTTTGCGTTTAGTTGTGTTTTTTTTTTCTTTTTTTTTTTGTTCTCGCAGAGATAAATGGAAAGCACAACGGCACATTTAAGCATAAACACATAAAATGGAAAAAATATATAGACCAGATGATGAATATGAAACACAAAGAAAACAAAACGAACAGAATGTTGAACAAAACACCGCATCAATGTAATGTGAAAAGTGTGTCTGTCAATGTGATGATGGGATGTCACTGTGATGAACAGCAGCAGCAACACGAATCGTTGTACCATATTGAAAGGATGCAAGGTGTCAAAGATGGAAGCTGAATATTCAGTGCAAGCGGAAGGGTTTGCACCTTGATGACTTCAACGACAGCATGAATGGAACGAGTAAATTGAGAGGATTGGTTGCAACGGTTGAATGGTTATAATTGTATCGAGTTAAACTATTGTGGGCCATAGCAAATGAACATGGAGCATACAAAAAAAAAGGAGACGAAGAAGCCAAACTTTGACTTTGAAATTTATGATTTAAGAATTTGTTCATGCTTTGCACTGTTTAAAGTATCCTTTATACGAAATAAAATGTCATTTAAATATCGCCTGTGAATTGGTTCCACCAGTGAATCCTTTTGAAGTAGTTTTCGACCACTTTTTCGCACATTTCGGGCGGTATCTCGGCGATAACTTGACAAATGTTGGTTTTCAAATACTCCGACGCTTGGAGATTATCGGCGTAAACACGGTCTTTGGCATAGCCTCACAAAAACTAAAGTCTAACGGCGTCAAATTGCATAATCTTTCTGGCCAATAGATGTCGCCAAAACGTGAAATTACGCTTTCTGGAAACTTCTCATGTAATAAAGTCACTCGGTACGTGATACTTTAAGTGCTGTCTACTGGTTGTTACAGATTTGTCGTACTAAATAGGATAGAGTAAGGATGGAGATGCTTTGTCCACTGGCTGCATAAGTGGTGGAGGAGTATTAATTGCTGTAAAAAAATCTATCATTTCAACCATAGTTAAATTAAGTGATAATAATTTGCTGTTTCATCAGCTTCGTGTATCAATTAAATCTAGAACTGGACTTCTTTATGTCTGTGCTTCATATATTCCACCTAACAGCTCAAATGAGTTATATTTGGGTCATATTCGAAACATTTTGAATTTAGTAGATTACTTGCACATTGAAGATAGGTGCTGTTTTTTGGGTGATTACAATTTCAATGGTATTGTATGGTCTCAATTTGGAGATAGTGGCAATTTTATTCCATGTAATGTTAATAGAAGCTATGAAATGCTTTTTATTGATACATTACTTAGCTTTGATTTACATGAAGTAAGTTCTGTGTTTAATCAGCTTAATAAAATGCTTGATTTAGTTTTTATTAGTTCCGATTTATAGTCTATGGTTGAGGAATGCATTTTTTCAGTATGTCCGAGAAATATACACCATTCCGCTTTGCAGATTACAATCGAATTTTATGATTATTTAAATATTGGCTCCAATTACGGTCATCAATATGATTATAATTCGGCTAATTTTGATGTAATTAATTCATCAATATCCAATGTAGATTGGACTATTGTTTTAGAAAATAATATTGTTGCAATTTGCTATGAATAATTTTTAAAGAAAATCTCCGCTATATTAAAAAGAAATGTTTTGCTTTCTAGACCAAAGATCCATAGACTTCTATGGTATACTAGAGGTTTAAAAAAGCTAAAGAATTTAAGAAATAAACACTACCTGAGTTTTAAAGCGTTCAAACGATAAAGCTTTATATGAACATTTCATGCGTGAATTTAATTTTCTAGATAAATTTTTGTACAACCAGTATATTATGAGTTATGGAGATTCTATAAAGTCGAATCCAAAGTGTTTTTGGACTTTTATTAAATCAAAAAGTAATAATTCCACAATTCCCCAATATCCCCACTCAACATGGCTTTATTACTGATAGGTCAACTACTACTAATTTAGCTGTTTTTACTCGGAAATGTATTGATACTTTTGAAAATGGTTATCAAACTGATACGGTCTATGCTGATTTTTCTAAAGCTTTTGATAAAGTTCCATATAAGTTATTGATTTTTAAGTTAAAAAAATTGGCATCAGAGGTACAATTCTTAATTGGTTTCGTTCTTATTTAATGGATAGACAATGTTCAGTATGTATAGATGGAATTTACTCAGCCTTTTATGTTCCAATTTCTGGTGTCCCCCAAGGAAGTATTTTGGGTCCACTACTTTTTAATATTTTCGTTAATGACATTTCGTTCTGTTTCCTTCATAGTACATATCTTTTATATGCAGGTGATCTTAAGATATTTAGAGCTATTGCATCAATTTATGATATTAATCTGTTGCAGGAAGATGTAGACAGACTTGTGACTTGGTCAATAATTAATGGTTTAGCTCTTAATTTTTCTAAGTGTAAGCAAATGACTTTTCACAGATGCCGAAATATTCTTATTTCGACTTATCACATGCTGAATCATGAGTTAGAAAATATATATGAAATTAAAGATTTAGGTATTGTATTTGATTCAAAATTAACATTCGTACCTCATGTGAATTACATTGTTCCCAAAGCATGTTCTTCATTGTATTTCATTCGTAGGAATTCTACACAATTTACGGATCCGTACATTAAAAAGATTTTATATACATCGTTTGTATGATCAAAATTAGAATATGCTTCATTAATTTGGAGTGCAACAACTACAATTTATATTAATCGCATTGAAAGAATTAAACAAATATTTATGAAGTTTGCTTTAAATTGTTTTCGGTTCTCAACTCCAATCCCATCTTATTTCAGCAGATGTCTTCCTTTATCTTTAAAATTATTAAGCTCAAGAAGAGATATTTGTTCAATAATGTTTCTTCATGGCATAATTTCTGGATTTGTTGATTGTCCGGATTTATTATCTTTAATTTCATTTAATGTTCCTCCACGCTTATTGCGTTATCACCATCCGTTCCATATTGATATTCACTCTACTAACTATGCTTCCAATGAACCTCTTCGTAGATCTATGAGACTTTATAACTCGATATGTAATTCAATTGATTATACTCTACCTCGAGATAAGTTCAAAAACATTTTATTCAGTTTAAGTATTTAAATTGTATTTATCAATGTACTATTGCTAGTCTGTAAGGAAACATAAATATCCATATACTAAATAAATGAAATGAAGATGAAATGAAATAAATGGTCATTTACTCCATCGGTAAAACAGGTAGAAAAAAAAATACAAAAAAGTTTATGCAAAACAGAGACAATTCCCTGTAGTTTTGCTCGCTATCTGATTTCTTTAGATTTTCTTGAGATTTTGTAAAGTTTCTTTGAAGCTGACAAAAATGCAATTTCAAATCATACATATTTGCATGTCCGAATTGCAATTAATGATCACAAACAATCAAGAGAAATAGTTAAATCAACAAAATTTTATGTATCGAACAACTTTAAATGTTCTCCTGTAATCCTTAAGGTAATCACATTTTGTGAACCAGAACGATGATTCATAGCTAACACAGAAATATTTTATTTAGCGAGTGTTATTTTAACGCAACTTTCATATTTTCTCTCTTAAAACACCAATGAAATAAGCATCGCACAAGGTAAAAGTAATTTCCATATTTCTTGGTTGCCGGCAAAGTGATTTTTATGTTACAAAGCCTCAGCAAGAATCATAAAGGGATGTTCGATGATGACAAAGCTATAACTGGGGTTGACACCGATGCTGCCGGCGAAGTCGATGATGTACATCTTAGTCATTATATTGCTGGGAAATTGAATGAGTGGCAAAAATTGGCGTTTCATATAATTACATTTTCTAATAAACTGCCACATAATGATAATTTGAATAAATGATGAGCTTAGCGGGAAATAATCACATTCTATTCCATTTGATATACTCATGAACTTTGTGTTTCATCTGTATGCTCAAATCCTAAAACAGGGTGGTACACCAATTGTGCTACAATAAAAAATTCAAATAACTTTTTTTTTTAACTGCATTTCATTAATTTTCAGCTTTTTTATTGTATAGAAAATTCTTATATTATATTTATTATAAAATTATATTTCCTTCAATATAACTAATTGGTTTTGGTTTTAACAATAAAGCCAATCGGTCGTTTTGTGTGACTTGTGGCACCTTTTTGTTGGAACCACATTCATCTTCAATTGTAGGCCAAAAAAAAGGCTGTTGTCATACGGCCATAGCGCTCTGAATTGGAATTTTGATTATCCGCCACACTTTCACAAACAGAAGCGATATTTTCGGCAGTGCGTACATTGCGATGATGCACAGATCTGACCATATCTGTAACGGTTCCAGTTTCTTGCAATTTCTTTATAATATTGCCAATTCCTTGCACAGTAGACCGTAATGCTCGAAAAGTGCCCGCGTTTGAATCACCACTTTTGTGGTAAGTTTTAACTACTTTTATGCGTTTTTTTTTTATTGTTGAGTGATCCATATTCGTAAATGGCAAACCTTTCATTAAATGAATAACACTTCAGATGACAAATATTTAACAGCTGACAGCCTTGCCAGATCGGCAGTTTTGAAACCACTGAATGGATAACTTTGTATTTGACAAAAACTTTATGCGCCTCACATCTTAAATAGGAAGGTGTAAGGCAATAATTACAGATACTCATATATCAGATGCGAATTAGAATTTTTCATTTTGCATTACAAATTTTATAATTTTCCATAAGGCTAATCGAAAAATTTGTTTAAATTTCTGTCATTATCTGCCACTATAATTACAGTTTCTCACATCTGAAAGAATATCACATTGGATAATATTTCGGATTAACTGTTGTAGAGCTCGGCATGTTGGTCTTGACCCTTTGTCCTCAGCCACTAGTCTGTCCACTTATTATGGTATCCGTGGGTGTTGTACAGGTTATAATAGCTGTTATAGGGAACTTTAGTAGTTACCTTACATGTGCTTAACTTGTTTATCTATTCATATAATTATATTTAAATCACATGTGCGGAAGATATGTAAACTAATGACAAATAAATATTTTTCTATTTTCAGGTATGCCTAAATAAAAATTGTCCTCTTTAGCCGTAAGTTGTCCATAGAAATGTTATCATACATGTTCATATACATACAAAATATTATATTATAAACATTATATATAATATTATATATGTACATATCTATATGTACAGGGTGGCCCAAAATGACCGAAGTGGTGTGAATTGCTTATAACTTTTTATTTAAGACATATTTTTTTAATTTTTTTTTAAATACAGTAAATTTATGTTGAATATTTTTAGATTAGTTATTAAAAATGATATCCCGCAAGTGGTGGCCATTTTCTGCTTCGCACAAATGTGTTCTTTCCAACACATTTTCCATGACCTTTCGCAAAATTTCCGGTGTTATGTTGTTAATTTCGTCTCGAATATTGGATTTTAATTCGTCAATAGTCCTGGGCTTATTAACACAAACTTTTCCTTTTAAATAACCCCAAAGGAAAAAGTCTGGGGCGGTTAAATTGCTTGTACGCGAAATTATTCTTTCACCAAATATGTCAAAGTAAAAGAGCCATTGTGTCCCTCGCAGTGTGCGCTGTGCCTCCATCCTGTTGGAACCATATTTGCGGATGGTTTTCCACGGCTGGCCTTACAAAATTTTTCAATATGGCCCGATATCGATCAGCATTGATGGAAATGGCAACACCTCGTTCATTTTCAAAAAAATATGGGCCAATGATCCTTTCTGAAGAAACACCGCACCAAACAGTACACTTAACTGGGTGTAATTGTCGTTGATGAAGTACTCTAGGGTTTTCCGTAGCCCATATCCTACAGTTTTGCTTGTTAACGAACCCATTTAATTGGAAATGGGCTTCGTCACTCATAACTAAGTTACGAATAAAATTAGGATTATCTTGTGCTTTTTGCTGGAAATAAATTGCATAGTCAAGTCGTTGCTGATAATCTGTCGGTTTCAATTCTTGGACAATTTGAATTTTGTATGGAAACATTCTTATGCTATGCAAAATTCGCTGCAGCGACCCTCTTGAGATACCAAGTTGTGTCGAACGTCTCCTGGTTGATGTTTGTGGATCCTCCTGAATACTCTCCTGTACCACTTGAATATTGTCATCCGTGTGCTCCGTTCGTCGTCTGCCAGCACCAGGAAGGTTCCTTACTGCTCCTTCTTCTCGAAAATTTGCAACAAGACGGTTTATTGTTGACTGAGAGGGTGCAACCGGCACATTAAATTGACGACGGTATGCACGCTGAGTCAACACAATGGACCGTTGATTTACAAAGTAAATTTCAACGATTTGGGCGTTGTTCAGTTGTGTATTGCTCCAATATAAATTCTCCAAGTCTTCTTTACAAAATACTAAAAAGAAAAGAAAAAAAATTATAATAAAAAAGTTATAAAAGAATTCACACCACTACGTTCATTCTGGGCAACCCTGTAAATATATATAATAATAACATATAATATATATATATATATATGTACATATATACACGTATGTTTATATAGATATACAAATACTACTTGTGTGACAACAGTAATTAGTAGAAAAATAGAGGTAATTCGTTAGCCATTCAATTCAAACTACGAACACTTGTTGTGAAAGAAAAATGCCTTCCAATCAGTACATATATATTCGACAACTTGACTACATTTGCGCAGATTATTTCCCGATTTCCTTAGAACACCAGTTTCGCAATATTTTCTTTTCCATATTAGAATGTCTCGTGAGAGTTTGTTTAGTTTGGCTACAATAGGAAATTGTTAGAAAAATCAACAATAAAGTTCTTACAAAATGCGAGAAAGTTCAAAATTTTGCCTATTTGTACACATCCAAGTTGGAAAATATCTATCTATTTAAGGAAATATTACGACGCACGTTAACAATCATCATAATTTTCGTACAGTTAGTTTTAGAATTGTATTTAATCTATAAGGAAAAAAAAATTGCTGCTGATAACTCGATTCAAAAGCTTTCCTAAATTTTAGCAGTGAACGAAAATTTTATAATTGTTTGTTAGTAATTATTGTTATTAACAATTACTTTTTTTAACTGTAGGAATGTACTTGTGGAAGTTACAGTACAGAAAAATCAATTATTTTTTCAAGAGATGGATTTAGTAGTCTGCATCTCGCTTTACATAATTGCAATCGGTTTACGCTAGATAGCATTACATAGGTAAGATTTTGTACCTAAAAAATTGTTCAGACAGTTTTAAAATTATCAAAGTCATTATTGGTTGAGCGCACGCGTTAGACACGAACACCAGTAAAGAGAAACTACGAGGATGCACTACGCCATGGTAATTGAAAAAAACAGTGAGCAAAACCTTGACATTTGATCGAACTTGGCGTGCTTTTTTTGGTCTTGGCTGTCCTGGACTCTTCCATTGGGACGATTTGGCTTTGGTTTCGATGTCATAATCATATAACCATAATTTGTCACCACTTATGATCCTTTTAAGCAAATCTGGATCATTGTTGACGTCATTCAACATTTCCTGAACGATGCTCATGCGACGTTGTTTTTGGTCAAAATTCAGCAATTTTGGAACAAACTTCGCTGCCACACATTTCATGCCCAAAATTTCCGAAAAGATTGCATGGCATGAGCTAACCGATATGCCGACATCCTTAGCAACTTCTCTAATTGTGATTCGACGATTCTCCATAACAATTTTCTTCACTTTCTCAACATTTTCATCGGTTATTGATGTGCTGTTGTGTCCAGAGCAAGCGTCGTCATTCACATCTTCTCGACCTTCTGTGAAAAGCTTGTACCACTTGTAAACATCTTTTTGACTCAGAGTACTCTTACCGTATGTCACTGTCAACATTTCAAGTATTTTGAGCACTTAATTCCATTTTTTACACAAAATTTGATGCAACTTCATTGATCATTGATAGCAGAAAATCGCCAAACACGCAAAACACTTGTCTTATTTATGTTTCTGACAAACAAACTAAACATACTGTATGGATAAAACCGCCAACATATCTTCGAGACGAGCATACCAACATAAAAAATAATAACAATCGAAAGTCGAATGTACGTAAACCGCGAAATTTGAAAATTGTCCTTGTTTTTTGCACACACCTCGTACACCATATTTTAGAAGTTTTCTTCGATTGAGGCTTAAGCGACTGAAAATGCGAATAGTGTTTATGGTCCTCGGACTGTAACAGCAAATTATGCTCAATTTTGTTTTCAACGATTCCCGTCCCGCAAATGCGATGGTAAAGATGCATCACGTTATGGAAGGCTAACTGTCGAAAACGTCGATAGAATAATGGAAAACGTCATGTCGGGTCGTCCCGTAAGCACAGTTTCTAATGCCCAAGAACTAAACATTGTACAAAAACCTGCTAGCAGCCTCTTGAATAAGACAGGGTACAGAAAGAAGCTCGATAGTGGTGCTACACGAGTTAATGCTGAATCGGTGGCAAAATCGGGATGGTGAAAATTGGATGAAAATTGAGTCACTTATGGTCGCGACCAGAAAGGTTTCGCCGAGTGTTTGCTGGGATTTGATTTGATAGGGAGTTATTATGAGTCGCTCCTCTATGGCTAAAATCTTTTTGTTTTTCTGAATTTTAACATTTAAAAATTAGTACATGGTGGCGCACCAATTGTGCTGCAATAAGAAATCCAAATAACTTGTTTTTAATCCATGCATTTTATTTATTTATTATTTTTATTGTATATAAAATTCAGTTTTATTTTATATAACTAATTGGTTTCGAAAGCGATAGACCGTAAATGGCATCCATGCTCATTTGCGCATATGCGATACCCGATCAGAAAATTATTCATTGCAGGATCACCTCAATTATCGTTTTACAGGACTGCTTCAATTCAGTCAAATTCCTTTTTTTTTGTTTTGTACACCTTTTGCTTGACATAACCCCATAAAAAAGCCTAGTGCAATTAGGTCGAGTGAAAGTGAAATTTCTAGATAATAATTTGTTGGACCTTCGCCTTAACTGGTCTGGTTAAGTGCGCAGTTGCTCTATCTTACTGGAATCAAATGCTGTTGAAACGAATACTTCTTCGCACAGTTCTGGGTAAAAAAGCTTATTCAATATCTCCAAATGAAGATCTCTATTTATGTCCCCTTGTGTGTTTATAGCACGATTCGTGCGCCTCCTTGTAAAAGAAATAAAAAAAATATATAATATTAGGTGAGCAACTAACTTCTCGCTGTTTTTTTTATAAAAATTTAACTTTATTTTGAAGACATTTTTACAAATGATTCACTGAAAGTATTTACCATCGCTAGCTACTAATTTGTCCCATCTTTCTGGCAAAGTTCGAGTTCTGTCGCGGTAAAACTGTTCATCTTTTGAGGCTATCCACGAATCTAGCCATTCTTTGATGTCGTCATACGAGTGGAGCTGCTGGCCAGCCAGACCATGTGTCGTCGAACAGAACAAGTGATAATCGAACGTTGCTATATCTGGAGAATATGGCGGATTGAGTAAGACCTAACGTTTCAACGTTTCCAGGTAGGTTTTAACACGCGTTGCCGTGCTGAAGAATCACTTTGTTTGTACCTCTCCGCGTATTGTGCACTTTTCTCAAGCAGAACTCGGCTCAATTGCATTAATAGAAGTCGATACCGATCCCCGGTGATGGTTTCGTTTGATTTCAACAGCTCGTAATAAATAACACCGATCTGGTCTCACCAAGTACAGAGCGTAACCTTCTCAGCGCGAATATTAGCCCGAGGCGACGACGTTGAAGCATAACCTAACAGTCTCCATGACTTTTTTTTCTTTGGATTGCCGTAATGAATCTATTTTTCGTCACCTGTTGCAATATGATGAGGAACCCACTTCCATTTTTGTCGCTGAAGCAGTTGTCCACAGGCGAAAAAACGACACTCAACGTCCTTGGCTTCAACTAATAAAGAACCCAGGTTCCTTGCTTTTGAATCATTCTCAACGCATGCAATCGCATGCGCAGCTATTATATAATATAAATTTATAATATAATACTAGCGATTAAAAGATATAATTTTTAGTAAATTAAGAATCATAATATAATGTTGTAGTACATAAAATTAATCATAGAATTCGGAAAGGCTCGTTGTTACAAACGCTGACGTTGGTCAAAAAAGACCGACGTTATCCTCATGTTTTCGACAATTCCAAAAAAATGTCGCCCCTTTTGCTGCTTTTTTTCTTTATATAAGTTGTGGTGAGCAGAAACCCATTATTTTGTGTATGACATTGAACGCTTTATGAATGCACAATTCGAATGATCCAATTTAAGTCCAATTGGGCTTAAGCACCAAACGGTGCAAATTGTAAATGAGTAAAACATCGATTCTTTTAAACATCATCAATGCTTCAATCAACATGTGTATATTTGGGTAACCCTTTTTTTGTAGCTACCGCCAATTAGTGTTAGTAGTTACAGGATTTTCGCAAAATCACGGCATCTGGTTAATAAAACTCGCCTTAATAATAATTAAAAAGAGTTGTTAAGCTAATTTTCGTCATAAAAACTTAATTTAAAAACTTGAATTCAAATTCAATTAATTTCATTTAACATATATAAAAATATGCTTAAAATTTGCGTTAAATCAATGCCATATATGTGCTTATATGTGTAAAAAAATATTAACAAAAACTAGCACACTTTTCAGCTGAATTACATTTGCAAATGAAAGCCAAGTGTCCTTCAATGAAATCTTGGTAAGAGATCATATAAAAGAAAATCACAATCACACTTTCGAGTTTACAATTTTGCACATGTATGGTTTTTATGTACGACTTGCACGTGGATGCGTGGGAAGAGATATTTTTGCAATCCTCACTTCTCCGCTTCTATATCACAAAAGAAAAAATCTATGCAGGATGGTAATGACACTTCCGTTTTGTTGCAAATGTCAACATTCGGCATCCAGCCAAGTTGCACACATGAGTGTCTCCACTGTAGTGCCACATACAGTACCCGTTACACAACGAACCCATTTCTTTTGAGCTCAAAAACTGCCATTATGCTCATAAAGGATGTATACAGCGTGTTTTTATGGATGTCGTTATGAGGGATGTAACGTAAATATTTACATGTAAATAACCTTTGCCTCTGCTATTTGTTTAACAATCCTTCCCTTTGTGTGGATTAGTACGAAAGATTTACTGGTCATGTAAATGTGGATGGATGTGTATTTTGGTGGTATGGTCAAGAAAAATAGACTTGCTTTCGGCCATTAAGTCTATCTAAATGACTGCTATGTGGCGTTGAATATTACTTCCGTATTTAGAACAAAAGCGAAATCATCAGATGGGAACCAAAGAGGTCAATGTCTGCCAACCATCTTAAAATTTATGCACTGCAAGATTACACACTACTAGTCTGGTCTTTAACTAAATGAGACTTCCTTAAAATTTGTAATATTTAGCTGCGGAATTTAACTAGCGAAGACAGGAACCATTTAATATGACGTAGCTCTGTGAGGCAGTCGACAGAGCTGCTGTGTTAATGTATGATAGTGAAAAATCATGTATATAAATATGCGGCTTTAATATGATTTTTTACATAAACCAATATTATTATTAGCAGATAGCATAAATATGACCGGTATTAGCGCGAAATACAGAAGGAGATTAGAGATATACCTTCGACTGTATTAACAATTCTAATTTCAAATAAGATCTGCTTAATTAATGGTTCACAAAATAAAGTTCTAATTGTCCAAAATTGATGGCAACAATCGAATTTTTACAAATGGAGCCTTATTTAACTTGTTCCATACTAGATTTCATAGTTTTAAGTTTTGTCATGTAATCATGTTGAATGTTCTTCCGTTTATTTCCCTACAATTTCGAATTATTTAAAATAGCGTCCAGTTTTATGTAAACGTTTAATTAGGTCGATGGTAGCTTACAGTCTTTCTCTCTTATCTCTCTCTCTCTCTCTCTCACACACACACACACACACACATATTACCCATTCAATTCGCAAACTATATTGGTAGCCTTGCCTACTTTTGTGTAATTCTAGCCTATTTGTCTTCGTTTTTCTAATGTCTCCATCAGGAATGAATGATACCTTCCCTTCTGGTCCGTTTCTATCATTTGATCGTTTTAGTGATACACTTTAGTTTGCCATTTTAAATACATCCCTTCTTGTTTAATATATCCGCCATGCCGCCAAATTTAATGGTGCCGCTTATTAAATTTTACGGGGTCGCTTTCAAAAGTTTAATAAAATTAAACTCAGAATTTCATAACATTTTGTCCGCATTTACGAGTATGGCTAACAATTCAAACTCATAACCCTAGCGACGAGTAGTACTATTTGTGAATTTCATGAATTTCATTTCATTTCATAATATTTGATCACGGTGGTGGTAACAATTTTCTCTCCGATTCATGTAAGTGTTAGCAGAGCAGCCGATAGTTTCTGATCAATTACATAACACCCCCCACTCTGCTGTGTCTGTTGAAATTTCTAATCCGGAAATCATGTGTGTTCAGTTCGCTTACCAGCAAGTGATAAAAACCAAGCTTGAATTGAATGCGTCTGTAAGAAAACATGGACTGGCACGGTCCATTTTGAAACGATTTAGTATGCGAGACGAACAAATTTCCAAACATAAATATGCTTGATTCCCAAAAGCGAACATAGTTGATCCTTAAAGGTGCTAAATCAAAACCCGAACCGATTTGGTCCATTTTTGACGGAAATTATCCCTGCACCAAAGAAAATATATGTGCTAAATGTAATCGAGTTAAGATGACAGTTTGCTGTTTTTGCTAGTACCAAAACCGAGCTTTGTCCATCCATTTGTATGGAATCTATATATAATAAAAAAGATTTGGATCCCTCTATCGCAAATCAAATGAACATAATGCTTGTAACGGCTTTTCCATACAACGCTGGTCGAATGTCTGTTGTTTATTATTCACCCACTGATACCAGATCATCATATCAATCTACACAATTGAGCGGACATGCTAATGACGAAACTTTACTATCAAGATGACAGTCATTCAAATTTCGACATCTTGGATTCGTGCCATAGTGTGAAGCCACAGCAAATACTTAAACATGAGCCTTCAAATAAAAAAAAAAAAAATAATTTCGTTAGTATTTCACACACAGTAACTTATTCCATTTCAATATTGGACCGCCCTGTTTGGGAAACCCTTTACTAAAGATAATTGAAATCACATGAAAACTACACATTTGGTGTGGAAGCGACAAACAAAGGTTCATGGGGACTATACTGGTCTATTACTAATAAAGTTCGTATCTGACGGCGCAAAAAAAATCACATGTTCCAATTTTTGTTAAAATTAGTTAAAAGTTTTCAATTGTACTGTGATTAGGTAGGTTCTACAAAGGTAGAAAGTCATCGTCAGATGACTGATTTTGCGTCAATCGGTATATATAAGTTATAGTAAAAACAAAATGCATTATTTTTCCAATGGATCGACTTAGTAATCCTTAAATCGCGTTGCGTGTTATACTAGATGGCGTTAAGGAGAAAAGATTTCGTACTCAAAACCCGTTTTTTTATGTTTGAGTTTGCCTGACTCCGTATTGTTTAAGCGCGCGTCAAAGATGGACACCAGCATAGGTGAAGTACGACATACGGGTTTTCTTCGATAAAGGCGAAAACGCAAGCCAAACGTTTCAAAATACGAATAATATTTCTGATCCTGATACAGCCTATCATGCTCAAATTTGATTTTGTTGTTTCCATTCCGCTGCTTTTGATGCCAAAGATGCACCACGCGTGGTGCATCGTAAATTGCGATCGCCATGCAATTTCGATTGCCCAGGAGCTAAATTTGCACAAAATTCCATTTAGAGCCGCTTTAATTGGGTTAGATGCACAAAAAAAAGGTGGCTATATGGGTGCCACACGATTTATCTAGAAAAAACCTAATAGAACGAACTTCCATCTGCCATTCGTTGCGATATCGAAACAAAATCGACCCGTTTCTGAAACAGAAGGTGACTGCTGATGAAAAGTGAGCCACTTACGATATTATCAAACGATGCCCAAGCCATTATTGACAGTTTGGAAGGCTTTTCTGTATGTTTGTTTGGGACTCGCAGGGAATCATATATCCCTTTTAGTAAAAATCATAGTTCGCACCTACACTATCAACGATCGGGCCATCTGAAATTAGCAATCTCCCACTTCTAGATCAACAGGCCAATAGGAGAGGAATTGTGCTTCATTAGGACAAGATTGCGACACCCATATCGATAGTGATCCGCCAGAAGCTGAGCGAACTTGGTTGGAATGGTCTTGTGCATCCACCTTACAGTCCGGACGTGACGTCTGTAGAGAATGATTTTGCTTGTGAAAAATGCGCTTTATGGGAATTTTGTGAAAACCGACTGCCGCAGGTTTTTTTTTTGTTTGTTTGCCAATAGTGATGAGGGTTTCTGTGGGAGAGGCATAGTTGATAGCCCCCCAAATAGTAACAAGTTATAGAATAAAACGGTATATGTTTGAACTAAATCGACTCTTTTTAACTATGCTAAATAAAGCGTTCAAAGTCATGCAAAAAAATGAACTTCGTTCTGTGACACCTTACATATTGTAGGGTCTTATCATTTCTATTGTTTCTATCAGGAATATTTCACATTCGGTGGTGTACATGATAACATAACTTTTGCTCAAATATCGTATATGGGCCTGTCCAATTTTGCGCCTGCCTACTTTATATCTAGCGATGATAGTAGACCGTTGCTATTTAAGTGATATTAACGGATATACATTGAAACTTGTATAATAACAAGGGGTACACTCCATTGTCTTTAGGTTTTATAACTTGCCACGTAATCTACTGAGAAATTGAAATAAATGTAGATTAGGGTTATCATCTTTAGTATCATAAAGCAGAGAATGCGGTAAAGATAGTATAATGAGTCGTATGATAGAATTCCCCTGAAGAGCGTACTGCTAATATCTCTCCTTGGACTGCACACTGCAGACAATTTATTGGACATTTCAGACTTGTTTTCTTTAATTTTCCAAAATTGATTGCAATTTTTCATGAAGTTTGTTATGAATTTCAGCAGGTGTAAAACTTCATGGTCGTAGTTTCTCTTCAAGTCATCTTAACTGAACAAAGTCTACAATAGTGTCCACGAGTTGGTGGCAATCTTTTAAGGAACACCCAGTATTAAGGAGTAATCTTTCCTTTTATGTTGCCAAAAAAAAAAAAAAAAAAAAAAATACTTGGAATTGAAGCGCAATTAAGAAAGCAAAATTGCAACTTTCTGAAATCATATGTTTGGTATATGTAGAATGAACGAATTATGGATTACGGTGGAAAATCACATTTTGATAAATCGATCAACTTGTCTGGGAGGTAGCGGAAAGTTCACCCATTTTCTTTCTCAGAACTTTTTTTTTTTTAAATTCTGTATTTATTACAATCTGTCCTTGGACATTCAGTAATATTTACATTGGCCTACATACTACTTATATACTAAAATTTTATTTTTATTCAGGAACACTTCCTTGAGTGTCCCTACTGCTATATTCGTCCTGAGTAGCCAGGTCCTGTGTGGTTCTCCTCCTTAGTCTGGTAAATAACGGTGTTTCGTTTATCAGATTGGATGTTGTTGAATACGATTCATGTATCTAGCGGAGTATTTTTGGACTTCTTCCTTAATGAAAGGTGTTTTCAATTCTCTATGCAATTGTTTGTTCGAGAAGTATCTGGGTGCACCAGTAATGGTTCGCAGTACTTTGGATTGAAAGCGTAGCAATATTTCAAGGTTGGAGTTTGTTGCAGTCCCCCATAACTGGATTCCATATGTCCATATGGGTTTTAAGACACATTTATAGATTTTCAATTTGTTATCTACGGATAATTTGGATTTGCCATTCAGAAGCCAATTTAAGGATCTTAGTTTGAGCCCCAAGGCCAGTCTTTTTGTAAATATATGCTTTCTCCAAGTCAGTGTTCTGTCCAAATAAATGCGTAGATACTTTGAATCATTTGCTTGAGGTATTTCAACATTATTAATAGACACGGGAGGGTAACATCCTCTCCGAAGTGTAAACGTTACCTGAACCGATTTCGTTTCCTCAGAACTTAGATCACCAAATGAATGATGACATGTGGCAAATTTGGTCAAATTGGATACAGTCGATTGGAAGATACGCAATGAAGAATATATGAGCCCAGTCGACCATTGGTTTCGGAGATATCATAAAGGTCGTTGTTTCTTGATCGATTTTTATTCGATACTAGCTGACCCGGCAAACGTTGTTTTGCCTTCAAAATGTTAATGTGGTAAAAAAAATTAATTGCAAAAATCTCATCTCCAACGCCATCTATCACTTCAAATAAAACCTTTTAAACCTTCCAGAATACTCTACCAATAATTTAAGACCAAAATGAGCCAAATCGGTCCAACCGTTCTCGAGCTTTAGCGAGACTAACGCACAGCAATTGATTTTTATATATATATATTGTAGAAAATTGCAAAACAATGCAAATGTTGAAATATGAAATTTGACTAAACTTGGTGCAAATACGTAAAAGATATAAACATGTGAATATGTAGATGTAAAATCGGTCATTTGTATGGGAAGTACCAGAAAAGTTGGGGTCAATTGGCCGATTTTTTTTAAATTTTACTTTGTGATACAACACAAAGGATAGAAGTTTGGATAGCTGGATATTACCGATAAGGAGTTACATCGAAGAAACTGAATTATGGAAAATCGATTAATTTGTATGGGAGGTACCAGAAGGTTATTGGCCCAAACTAGCCCAAATAGCCTATTTAAAATCACCAGTTATGATGTGGGAAGAATTAGGCAGTACCAAATTTTAAAAAGTTCTAAAAAGATTTACAACAGTTATCTTGTTTGCTAGCTAGTTAGCCAGACGGACATCGCTTAATCGACTTAAAAACTCATGAAACGCATTTGGTTTAAAATGTTTAAATGCTTCATTCTGCGTATTACAATTTCACTGTACCAAATGATATATGCCTTCATTTCTCATTGATTTTAAAAATTTCAAACTAATACAGTTTGCGGATTTTATTTAAAAATTTGTGAAATCGAATTGAGCATCTGCTGGGATAAGGATAATCGTCTGATATGTGATTAACTTTTGATGTAACAAATTGAGTGCTTTAATTATTCACTTAAATTTAAAGCAATGATTTTAACACTATTTGAATTTAGTTTGTGACACAGATATGTGTATCATAGACAAGTTCGCGTACATTTATGACAACTTTCCATTGTTAGTGTGAAATTTAGTATCATTTTTATGTGTTGTCATAAATTAATGAAAACTTCTCAATCACTCCTGATAGTCGTATCTGATAAAACTTTATAAATTTGTTTACGAACCTGTTGACATGAAAAGCATGCAAAAATATTTTTTAAATAAACGAAACTACAATTATAAACCTATTTTGTTTTTCTTGTGGTTTTAGCATGATGTATGTAAATTAATTATTCATGATTATTCATTAAAACAACAAATATACGTACACGTGTGCAAACAATTTTTTGATGTATAAACAACACATCATGGAAATAAAAAAAAAACTATAGTAATTTTGCAATTGATAAATTGGATAAATCGATGTCATGGTGTACGAATTTATTTATGTGCATCTGCGGCCATGGTTGGATTGATGTGTCATGGACTGGATACGTTTGCAAATTAGTGAAATTGAAGCAGGGTGATTTTCATTTCATTAACAATCTTTTAGCATCCATAAGTTATGCATAAAACCAGAAATGTTGAGATTTGCTCTGACAGTAATTACGAGTAGTAGTCGAATATTGATACTGTATTATGGTGATGCATTACCTGCATTGTTGATGAAGCTACATTTGTGACCAGATAAAAGTATTAGTGCATATTAAATGGTTACCGGTTGCCTTCTCGGATATGAAGTGACTAGTAAAAGTTTACCAAAAATTGCCACTAACGAATGTCGTCTAAAAAATCACAGTACAGAAATTTAAGACCTATTAATAAATTAATAGCCATTGCCGTATTTATCATATCTTATTATTTGTATTCGATGTAATAGCTAGTATAATTGATTGTTCTGAATTATTGTCGCTTATACCGTTTTATGTTCCGCCGAGATCACTCAGATATCATTATATATTTAATGTAACACGCATTATTATATGTCCATAGACCTAAATAAACGAAATTAATAATTGGGCCCGAAATTTTACTATGATTTGTATAGCAAGATTAACTCCAGGTCGCTCCCTGTCTGTTAGAAAATGCAAGGAAAAAGAGAAAGTCGAAAAATTTAGCAATCTGTTTGGATATTACGGAATTGTGCAGTTTATATTCATTCTTTAATGTGATGTCAGAAGAGGCAGGAATAACCGTTCGATCATTCAAAATTTCACCAAGATTTCCAGATCAAAACAAAAGACGAAAATTTAGGTAGCTGTAGTCTACTCATTGGAAGTTACATGGGGAAAAAACGGAGTTTCCGAAAATCGTTAAACTTTTGTGGGAGATGAAATAATTTCTATGAAAAGTTCATATTAAATTCAGAATAATTTTAAAGCACTTCATTTTGCTTAGCAATCTTAAATAGTAAAAGCAATAGGTTTTGTTCTGCTATATATTGAAATATAGAAATTAATCCGATTTTCCTTCGAGAAATATCCCTGTCGACTTATGGGCAACATGGGACTATGCCTTTAACCATGACTCAAAAATGTTCCTTTCTGAAAACAAAATAAAAAAAGAATTGCAAAATAGAAACGCAACTTTTGGAAGGTCCTTCAAGAAGGTAATCCCTATGTATAAGTCTGGTTGAAAGAGAATTCATTGTTTAAGCAATGAAACCTGAAAAATATGTACATTTTGAATATGTAAAATACATGAATACTCATTTTAGAAAATATAACAAATGTTATTAACTGTGACACCGAAAGGAAATCTGTTTCTGGCATCCGATACCCCCAATCAAATCAAAATAGTAATGACCCATAAAACGAAGTTTTCAAAACACACCATTGGCTTTGTATCTAATAAAGAAGATACCAAAACGTTGGGAAATATGCTCTGTATTTTTTTAACATAATCTCCTGCTAAACTCCCTAAAAAAGTCATCAACCACAGATTGCACCTCTCATTGTTGGCAAATCTTTTATCAGTTTTTGAAGTTTGGAAATAGAAAATAGTCAGAGGGAGCTAAAGCTGACGAATAAGGTGATGAAGCAATTCGAACTTTAATTCATTATTTTTTATTTTTTTTTTATTTTTCGCCAAATGGGTCCTTTTTCCATAATTTCATCACCAAACGCTACAATAAATTGTTGATTGTTTTTTCTTTCTGCAGATAATTATTATTTTGGTGAAAAGTGCAACCTTATAAATCATATGTTTTGAACCACCAAAAATAAACGATCTCAGCTATGTTATGTAATTCAATATTTCCATTCGAACCAATATTAAAGCCGAACTAGATTATATCCTGTGGGAATCTACTCCTGCGTTTACGACTGTAAAATATTGAGTAGCAGAGTTTAAACGAGTCCGTACGAGCTGCCAAGGCGAACGCCATAGCAGTCGCCAAATGAGGTGTCCAACGCCCGACAAGGGTAAGATAATACACAAACTGGTATTAGTTGATTGCCGGTTGAAGTTGCGTGAGCTAGCTGAAATGATAGGCATTTCGAAAAGTGCTATACTTCGTATATTGACCGAAAATTTTGAAGATGGGAAGCCTGTGTGCAAGATGGGTGCCGCGCTTGCTTTCAATAGAGCAAAAACAGTGTCGTAAAGATGCTTCAGCAGAGTGTTCGCCGATTTTTCTTCGCGTCGGTTTATAACCTTGGATGAGGCATGAGTAGATCACTTCACACCCGAGACAAAGGAATACTCAAAGCAGTGGTCTGGAATGGGGGAATCGTGTCCAAAGAAAGCGAAGACGGTTCCATCTGCGGGCAAGGTCATGGTGTCTGTTTTTTGGAATGCGCATGGAGTCATTATTATCCATTATCTTCAGAAAAGGAAAAACCATCAACGGCGAATATTATGCGAATTTATTGCAGCGTTTTGGTAATGAAATTATAGAAAAATATCTACATTTGGCGGAAAAGAAACTGATGTTTCATTAACGCACATCCACTATTGCGATGGTTAAAATTAATGAATTATATTTCGAATTGCTTCATCACACACCTCATTCGCCAGAGCTAACTCCATCAGATTATTTTCTATATCCAAACTTGTTCAGTGGTTAAAGATGTGCTAACAATGAAGAGGTGAAGTCCGTGTATGATGGCTACTTTAAGGACTTTAACAGTTCTTACTATAAACAGGGTACCCTGTATCAAGCTAAAATGAGATTACGTACATACGTTGAAAAATAAAAAAAAATTTTCCCAACTTTTTTGTATATTCTTTGTTAGGTCGGTTAGTCCATAAACAAAGTTCCTTGCATCTAATGAGTGACACATGGGAGAGCTGTGGTCGGCTGTGCCACGGTAGTCAGTATACGCGACTATCGTTTGCATGATCGTAGGTTCAACCTCGCATACAGCTATATATCATAATATGGGCGACGGTCACCACAATGTGTCTGACGAATAGTCGAGACACATCGAGTAGTCGAATAATCGACAAGTGCGGTGAATGCTTCTCAAACTTTGATATTCGGAATCGCCGTTTATCTGTAGTTCCCATTAAGGGAATCTAACAATAGAATGAGAGTAAGTTCACTGATTGTCAGAAGCTTTCCCATGCACAAAAAATAAAATTAGATATAAATTATTATTAAAATTCATAAACTATATGTATGTTAATCTACGTCAGTCTTAAACATTTGCGGAGAATGCTCTATCTTCTGAAACTTGAGGTATTTTCCGCTGCACTAAGATATTAAATAATATTTTTATCATACTTACTCTGGTTTCAATTACGGTTTTGTATCAAACACTTTTCAGCGACTGAAAGTGGGTGAATACTAATACTCAGATAGCTGGTCTAGTCCAAAAAAAAAATGGCATAATTTTGGCCAAAGGACATGAACTGCGGATATTTATAACCTACGTCTTTCCATCTGACTGAAACTTCTGCACCGGACTATTATTTTGACTTTTTCTTCCTCTTTTCCAAATCTCTTAATATGCTGTGGTTCGAAAACTATGCGTTTTAAAACACCCACGTCTCACTTTGAACCTGAACTGTGCTCTTGTTTGTTTGTACCGCAACCTGTACAGTGAGCATTACTTTCTTATCAGCGAAGGAAGTTAAAAGATGTTTGCACTGAATGCCCTAAAACCAAGTGAAAATTATTTGTTACCTAAGTGGTCTTTACCATTTTAATGAGAACTTCACAACTTGATTACAACAATTTGCGAAGTTGTTGAATAATATTTTTCATCTCCAAGGGCAAAAATACTTTCCTTAAGAAGATTTTGTGATAAGAAAAAAACAAGATAAATTTTCAGTAAGAGAACTTGATAGAGAGCTTTTTAAGTTGGGGTATCAAACGAAAGATGAAATGGTAAACAATTTTTAAATATTATGGAAAAAACCCCACACAATTCAAATATTTGGAAAATGTAGGCACCAGTTGAATATTTGTTTGAATTGTATAACAAAAAAAGTTAGTATCAGCCAATTAAGCAGGTATACGGAGTGGAATGTTTTGGGTGTTGTATATGTTTATAAAATATAAATTCAAATGTTTTTCTTTATACCGAGCTATAATAATATCTTAAAAGAAACACTTTGAATTTCTAAAAAGATTGTCTATTTACCAGCTATAGCGTAGCATCACTTCTCATTGCAAATGTATTACTTTTGTTGTATCTAAAGGAAACTTTAAAATTGAACACCTGTTCAGTACTGAGATATATTGAGTATTTTCCAATAGAAATGAAAAGTTTTTAGTAAAATATTAATGGTAAAGGTCTATGTCCATGAAGTAATTTACATGTGTGTTGCGTGCATACGAGTACAATAGGCGTAGTCGATCAATTTGTACGCTCCAAAAAAAAAACAAATTATTAATCTTTAATGTAGTAAACCAAACATACAGGACCTTATAGAAAGGACCTAACACAAGGGCCCACCCCTCCTCTTCAAATTGTGT
>JAHXMU010000015.1:2386977-2539876 GCA_019455685.1 Philornis downsi
GCGTTGCCAGATGGGTCCGTCGAATATGGGCAACCCTGTATACGAGTCTTATGTGCGGAACTATGTTCTTTATACAAATGCAACTTTATTATGAAAACATGTTTACAAATGATTCTTTGAAAGTATTGCCCACCGCTAGCTACTACTTTTTCCCACCTTTCTGGCAAAGCTCGAATTCCGTCACGCAAAACTTTTCATCTTTTGAGGCTATCCACCACGAATCTAGTTATTCCTTGATGTCGTCATATGAGTGGAACTGCCGGTCAGCCAGACCATCGAACAGAACAAGTGATAATCGGACGGCGCAATATCTGGAGAATATGGCGGATGAGGTAGGACTTCCCATTTCAGGTACGTTTTAACAGGCTTGGTTACGTAAGGGCGAGCGTTGTCATTCTGAAGAATCGCTTTTTCGTGAACCTCCGCATATTGTGGGAATGTCCCGCTTGGCGGGTAACCCTTAATACGGAAGCGAGCTCTACCTGCGTTTGACACAGACCCCCATCAATCAATACCGTCAATTCAGTGTCTTCGAAGGTTTTTCGTTTTCCTTCACGCGAACGGTCGTCAACATCAAAATCACCGTTTTTAAAGCGACAGAACCAATCTCGACACGTTGTTTCACTTAAAGCAGCATCTCCGTAAACGTTTTGAAGCTCTCGATGAGCTTCAGCCGCCGTTTTCTTCGATTCAAAGAAGAAAATCAAACCTTTCCCTATATAACGATTATTTGGTAAAAAATCTTATATATTCACACAACCAAAAGAATATGAAAATCACTATTGTGTCAAGGTTGTATGTATGTTTACCATATGCCGAACCTTGACTCATGAAGTTGAGGTTATGGCAGAATCGACTAGCACTTACAGCTGGCACCATCTACTGGCTAACAGCAGAAACTTAGTTAGGCACCTAACAATTTATGTTCAAGCTCTTTCCGAATTTGTGTTGAAAGATTATTCAGAAATAGCAATGGAGTAGGGTATGCCGAGAGGTATCTAAAAATATTAGATGTATTTTTCATATTCAGAAATATTCTTAAAACACTTTATAGGGGGCGTTGTATATAATAATATTATATTATGTTTTACCGAGATATGTTTTTTATTTATGAGATTTAACAAAAAGGAGCAAATAGAAACTGTTTCCCCAGATTTGAACTAGTTTCGAGATAACAAAATGCTACATATTATTGTTACAGTTTGTTTAAAACCAAAAAAAAACCGGATATTCACAACATCCGATTTTGTGACCAATCTAGTCCAAACCAACATTTGTCGAACTTTGTAGCAGATGAACACTGAATGGAATTTCATAGAAAATCATTAAAATATTCTTGCATGTCCGCAGAAACGTGGGCAGCGTATTGAAACTACGTTAACAGTTTTAATAGTTCACAATAAAAATTAACTAAAGCATCTAAATTGCCATAGAATTGCGTTTTATGACTTGCAGGCACACGCCAAGTTGTTCCAGGCAATAAATTATGTTGGTAGTTTCATAAAGAAAACGCTGAAAGGCTATGGAAAACATGAAGCGATTGTGGTATCGATAAGAAATATAAACGTAATACTTATTAGGGTAAGCTTCTGCAAGTGTACTAGACATTGACATAGCAATAATTTCGCTCTGGGTGGAGGGGGGCTAAGCCCCCCAGCACCACCCTTGCTGTGGATATGGTACTAGAGTCGAAATATTTCCTCAAATGTCACCAGCCATTTCACCACCATAAATGCGATTTAGTTTCTTACACAAAAGTTTATTATACCATCTGTGTGCTCCAACCGATAGTTATAAAAATGCAGATATGTTTCTTTGTAATGAATGTAATGTAATGTAATAGTCAACGGGGCAATAAAATAATCTTTTAACTCACATTGGGTATTGTAGTCATTTTCTCTTTTGAAATCAGTTGCACAAAACTGCGGCTTCAAACGGGATGATGTAAATATATCTTCGAGAGAAGATTATGACACTCTTTTGGCACTGTTCTTCAACCAAAGTCTATAGAAATCCTACAAACAAAAGGTCGTTAATCAGAATGGAATGTCTCCAGAATACCAGCTTTATAAGTGATATTCTTGCCAAATAACGTAATATTTATAACAAAATGTCCAAGATATGCATGTTTATGCCTGTTTGGTATTGATTAATGGTTGTACGAAAATCAAATTTTCAGCCATTTTTATACCTTCACAAGAAGGAGGGGGAATCGTTTGATATGGTACAAAAATACATCCATAAGAAGCGTCTTAGATACCAAATATCTTTTGACTAACTGCGTTTCTTGACTTGTTAAGACGATAGCGGTCGCAAATCTTTGTTAATCTTGTCAAAAGTTATCACAGTCTAATATTTTGTTAGATCGTAGCAGGAGCTTGTAAATGGGCTATGTAGGCCCAGCCGTCCTGGTACATTCCATACAAATTGAAAATACAGAAATTAAGTTTTTCCCCTAGAACTCCGCATTTATAGACTGGAGTGGATTTGTTTATAATGCTTCGTAGAATTTTAAAACATCTATCGACTAAAAACATCGGTATCTCCCATACAAAGGGCCACAAAGCCCATATATATTCTTAAATTCATAGCTTATACAGGCTAGCACTAAATTTACTGAAATTTAATACGCTCTGAGCGTTTACCAACGTGAAATGGGAAGAATTGCCACATCTCTTCTGATATCTCCCTTACAAGTAGGTAAATTTTTCGAAATTCTATCATCCTTCTGCAGTTTTTAACTACTAGGCTGCAGTATTCCAGATTTTTTCCCATTACATTGGTTTGTAACCCTCTCTATAAAATTGTAGAAAAATCCCACACAAATGGCAGATTTAGCCCATATACGAGTATTCTTATCTCCATGTCTTCCAAACAGTTTTACCAAATTCTTCCAAATTTGGTACAAACTGAGTTAAAATGGGTGACGCCGCCATGCCCATTCTAGAGTCAATTAATGTTTCAATGCAGCTCTCATGCAAATGTTAGATTCACACCTGCTTACTTTAAGCATATGAACTATACTTCCTAACGAAATGTATTCGAAATCATAAATCGAATTGACGAACAAGTCAACCGGTAACAAAATAGGGATGTTTGCATTCGTCGTCTATGCGGAACAGAGAGACGGAACGTAAGTTATAGTATTGATTTATTTAGATGACCAATCCTAAGGCGAATACATTGTAGGTTTTTTTTTTACCGCACATGTTAAACTGTTCGAAGCTCTTCACTCTTCTTGCCACTTTGTTAAAGTTATTCACACTAAGATTTATTAGGTAATCGATGATTATATTAACTTGAACGAAGTTTTAGTATTATATAACCTGCGGCTATCAATGTGTTTTGCCTTGGGCCATTATCATGCTTTCAGAAAGCATAAAAGAATTTTTTTTATTACTCAAAATATTATTTGATCAGTGTTCAGGCCAGATCAATATACGCTCGCCACAAAACACCACACACGGACGGCGTTATAAAGAATGTCCCAACAAGAACGCAAGATTTAAATTTGGCGCCATTCGAAGTGTCATTGTTTGACATTTGAATAATTGTTATTGTTTGCTAGTAGAAGGTACGAGGTTAGCAAAAATGGAGCCCTACCAAAATGGTGAAAGTTTTGCGGCTACAGTTCGCAAATTGTGATCAATTTGTGGTCACAATAATGCTCCATAAGAGTCAACTGTAATGAGATTAATGGAAAAACTGGGTCTGTTAGTGATATAAAGGCAACAACGCGCTTTCGATCAGGTCGATCGATTGAAAATGTCGCAGCTGTACGTGATGATATCGCTCAAACTCCATCCACCTCAATTTGACACCGAGCTCAGCAAATTGGTGTCTCCAAATCCACTATGCAGCGAATTTTGACGAAATATTTGCATCTTCATGCATACAAAGTTCAATTGACTCAGGAACTGAAGCCAGCTGATCATGGACAGCGAAGGGAGTTCGTTAATTGGGTATTGGAGAGACAACATGAAAATGTTGATTTTGCCGATAAAATCATCTTCAGTGACGAGGCCCATTTCTATCTTGATGGCTTCGTCAATAGGCAGAACTGTTGCATTTGGGGTGAGGAAAATCCTCGAGTGATTCACGAGAAGCAAATGCATCCTCAACGTGTCACTGTGTGGTGTGGATTTTGGGCTGGAGGAATCATTGGACCTCTTTTTATGAAAATGAGGCATGTCAAGCGCAAACAGTCAATGGTGTTCGGTATCGTGAAATGATAACCAGTCTTTTCGTGTCTAGAATTGAAGAAATGAATGTGGAGGGCATGTGGTTTCAACAAGACGGCGCCACATGTCATGCAGCCAGAGAAACAATTCAATTGCTGCATCAGTTATTTAAATCTTGCGTTCTTGTTTGGACACCTTTTAGTTTGTATGGTGAAAATCGTTATAAGTTGAAAGACATACAGTTTTGTCGGTTTTATTAAGTCTTGCCGATGTTATCTTTTTCTTTCCGTTTGAAGAAACAGCAACAACAGCAACAGCACAATAAACATTTGAAGGTTTAAAATGTTAACTGCGTTTTCTTTCGCAATAGACATGTATACATATTTATAAGTATTGCTGTATATCCTTTCCTAAAGGCAAAATTCCTTCGTCTAACAGGCTCTCCACGTATTCCAAATTCATTTGCAATCTTTGTCTTTATGTGCATGTTTCGGCGGTAATTGTTTGGTCCATATCCAGAGCTATATTCATATGTCCGTCTCTTTAAAGCAAGGCCTTAGTAACTCGCAATACGATACAGTCCACTTTCCCAGCCGACACATTAACAATTGGAATACGCAGCTACCTTCAAGCACTAAATATAAAGATAATAATGTATTTTGTTTGAGTAAATTGCAGATATATATTAGAGCTTAAATTTTTGATATTATACATATATAAGGTGTAGTAAAAAGAAATCCATTACCTTTGCATGACATTGAGTGTTTTATTTTGCATAGTTAAAATGATCCGATTTGGTTCAAATATACACTGTTTTGTTCGATAACTTGTTCTCATTTTGAAGGTAATTCCATAGAAGCTCTCTTCCCTATTAGCGTAAAAATTGGGACAGTTGATTTTCGAAGGAGTCGAATTTTTCAATAGCAAAATCATTCGGCGTAATCACTTGTAACGAGGACCGGACTGTAATGGTGGGTGCAATTACTATCAATACGATAACTCACTACCGATGCGTGTGGCCCGGCATTGCGCTCAAGAATTCATCTCCTGTTTCCCAAAGAGTGGCACTCCTGGATGCTCCTTCAGACTGTCCAGTTGTTAATAGTACAGGATCGAAATAGGAGTTTAGTTGTATGGGAGCAGCTCATTGTAAATGGTTCCTTGCCAGATCTACCAAACACAAAACCCCTCTAACTATCAGTCATGGCTTTACCACCGTTTGCGACGTCTCAAAGCTATTCCTCTACAGCTATTTTCGCTTGATGTTGTCATAAGTGACGCGTGGAAATTCACAGATGGAATTTCGGGCTATGAGGTATATTTTTTGCATTAATTAGTGTTGCACCCATACATAGAGCTTTTTCTCAAATCCAGCAATATTTAAGTAGTTGCAAACGATTCTTCGCGCAATGTTTAGCTTCTGGACAATGAAAACATTGCTTACATGACGACTGCCCTTGACGATTTTTATTATTCTATCGACATTTTCGACAATTGGCCTTCCAGAACTAGATGAACCTTTGACACCAACACTGTCGAAACGGAATCGGCGAACATGCGTGTGATTTTCTATTACAGTATCAGAGTCATAACCATTATTTACGTTTTCAGGCACAAGGCTTGCACTTTCGCTTTTATCATAAAAAAATTATATAAAAAGTGTAAAATATGGCACACTTTTTTTTATTCATCTTTTATGTGAGCTCAAACAATACTGAATCAAGCAATTACAAAGCTGTCTAAATCATTTTTTTAGCACGAAATCTTTTCTTTCTAACGCCATCTAATGTAAATCAACCGGACTTTAACAACGCGAAACAGAGATTATTACTAAGGTCATTTATAGAAAAAAAAAAATACATTCCTTTTTGCTATACCTTATCTAATATATTTTTTCAATGTCTGCATTCCAGATTTAAAGGGGAAAGATATTTAGTTTTTGAAAATAATTAATTTTTTTCTGGACCATCCTTAGTTCTGAAATATTGCAAACAAGACATTTGTAGACGGTCCAGTTTGGAACTTAGCATGATATAATGCTCTGGCAATAGGAGGAAGGTGCCAGTATTGGTCGACCAATTGAAGTGTCAACATCGGGCACGGTTAAGAAAATCCCCAAAACGGTATTGGATGATTGTCGGCTGAAAGAGCGTGAGCTAGCTGAAATGATAGGCATTTCAAAAAGTGATATATATCGTATTTGAACCGAAGATTTGAAGATGAGAAAGCTGTGCGCAAGATGGGTGCCGCGCCTGTTTTCGAAAGAGCTAAAACAGATTCGTGAAGATGTTTCAGTAGAGAGTTTGGCGATGTTTCACCGCAATAAAGCCGAATTTCTGCGTCGATTTATAACCATGGACGAGACATGGGTCCACCACTTCAAACCTGAGACAAAGAAATAGTCAAAGCAGCGGACTGGAATGGGAGAATCGTGTCCAAAGAAGGCGAAGATGATACCATCTGCAGGCATGGTCATGGCGTCTATTTTTATTGGGATGCATATGGGATTATTTTTATTAATTATCTTCAGAAAGGAAAAACTATCAACGGCGAATATTACGCTAATTTATTGCAGCGATTAGGTGGTGAAATTATGGAAAAACAGGCCAAATTTGGCGAAAAAGAAAGTGTTGTTTCATCAAGGTAATGCTCCAGCTTATACATCCACTACTGCGATGGCCAGAATTAATGGTTTAAAGCTCGAATTCCTTCATCACGCACTTTATTCGCCAGATTTAGCTCCCTCGGACTATTGTCTATTTCCAAATTTTGAAAAATTGTTCGATGGTAAAAGATTTGCCAACAATGAAGAGGAGGAGTCTGCGGTTGATATCTATTTTAAAGAGTTTGACAGTTCTCCCTATAAACAGGGCGTGGAAGCTATAGAATATTGCTGGAAAAAGTGTATCGAGCTAAAAGGAGATTATGTTGAAAAATAAAGAACATTTTTCGCAAAGTTTTTGTGTCTTCTTTGTTAGATCGGCCAGTTTTAAGACCGCCCTCATAGATTGTTAGCAAATGCTGATTCCTGATTTCATACATACGTGCTATGATGGCCCCCAAAGCTGAACTGGTTTTTAAAATCGGCTGTAATTTTAAAGAAACACCGACATCGAATTTTGTGCTTTACATAGCTTAACTTTTATCATCAATGTGTGGGGTGCCAGATACTAGTCTTGCAATTATCCACATTAGGATATGACAAATGAAGTACCATATTAAATTAAGGTTTTATTGCCTTACTTTTAAAGGGTGTTCCAACAAAAACGCGAGATTTAAATTTTAAATAAAACACAGATATTTAAAAAAAAAATCGTGAAACTTTATTATATCGTAAAGTAGACAGAATGAGGTTATGTATGGAACGACACATCGGGCAGATGGCCGCCGCGGCTTTGCTGACACATACGCGACCTTTTAATGAAATTTTCAATGACCGTTTTGCATAAATTCTGCGGTATTTCATTAATTCAGCGTCCAATTTCCTCTTTTAAGGCTTGAGTCGTTGTCGGCTTATTCGCGTAAACCATCGACTTCAAAAAACCTCGAAGAAAAAAGTTAAATGATGTTAAGTCGCATAATCTAGGCAGCCAATTCTGGTCTCCAAAACGCGAAATAACACGACCGGGTAATGACTGATGCAGCAATTGAAATGTTTCTCTAGCTATATGACATGTGGCGCCGTCTTGTTGAAACCACATGCCCTCCTCATTCATTTCTTCAATTCTAGGCACGAAAAAACTGGTTATCATTTCACGATACCGAACACCATTGACTGTTTGCGCTTGAAATGCCTCATTTTCATAAAAAAAAGGTCAAATGATTCTTCCAGTCCAAAATCTACACGACACAGTGACATGTTGAGGATGCATTTGCTTCTCGTTAATCACTCGAGGATTTTCCTCACACCAAATGCAACAGTTCTTCGTCTATTGACGAAGCCATCAAGATGGAAATGGGCCTCGTCACTGAAAATGATTTTATGGGCAAAATCAGCATTTTCATGTTGTCTCTCCAATACCCAATTAACGAACTCCCTTCGTTGTCCGTGGTCAGCTGGCTTCAGTTCCTGAGTCAATTGAACTTTGCACGCATGAAGATGCAAATCTTTCGTCAAAATTCGCTGCATAGTGGATTTGGGGACACCAATTTGCTGAGCTCGGTGTCGAATTGAGGTGGATGGAGTTTGAGCGACATCATCACGTACAGCTGCGACATTTTCGGCCGATCTACCTGGTCGTAGACGTGTTGTTGTCTTTACATCACTAACAGACCCAGTTTTGGCAAATTTATCCATTAATCTCTTTACAGTTGACTCTTTAGGAGCATTATTGTGACCCCAAATTAATCGCAATTTGCGAACTGTAGTCGCAAAACTTTCACCATTTTGGTAAAACAAATTTCACAATGAGAATGCGTTGTTCATTCGTGTAGCGCTCCATTTTTACTAACCTCGTACCTTCTACTAGCAAACAATAACAATTGTTCAAGTGTCAAACAATGACAATTCGAATGGCGCCAATTTTAAATCTTGCGTTCTTGTTGGGACATCCTTTATATGCACCACACGCAAAGGAATCTTTTAGCATTTTTTGCTACACCCCTGACAATTTTTCAGTCGTTATGACGAAGTTAAAACACCACGTTAAATAAATTTTGCACTAACTATTCATCGAAATTCCAACTACAAAATTACATAACAATTATGTTCAAATTGAGATGCTAGAATAGCACTGTTTTCTGTTAACGATAACAGCCTTTTATTTTAATACGATGATGTAGCAAAAAACGTAACAATTATGTGGATTTTTTTATGTTTGTTTACGAGCGTATAATAAATTTAGCTTATCTTCTTAAACCCAAAATTAAAGTATGATAACAAATTTGAAAATTGTTTGTTGCACACAAAGCCGGCAAAGTAGAAGCCAATTGTTTCTCCTTAAAGGAAACTTAAGGAAGAAAGATGTTGCTAAAACCTAATAACTTCCAGGTCACTGTAAGATGTTATTGAGGCATAAGGTGATGGGCATTTGTTCTGCTACCTGAAATTATAAGACAAAGAAATTAATTGAATGATGGCAAAGTAACCTTAAGTGCTCATACTTTGGCCAATTCAAACAAAACGCAAAACTTTTATGAAATACGTCCTGTCCAAATAAGGAGCGATGGAAATTCCATTAGCAGCTATTTTATTTGCGTTACTTTTAAGTTTACATTTTCAAGTTAACTCCAAAAAATTTAAATTTGCAGATAAATATTTTAAACCAATCATAAGATCCCCTCTATTACGTTCATCATCCATCCCACATTCTATGCAGGAAATATTACTATGTATAATTAAACATTAACTCACACTTATGCAATAACAATTACATGATTGATGTCTGTCTTTCTGTCCGTCTGGCAATCAATGGAAATCTGTCAAGTCACAATTGTCTTCTGTGTCCATTATTATCTTTGTTTGACAGTAATTAAAGCTTTTTTTTTGTTTTGTTTCGCACACACGCACACACGGAAATTGAAATAATTGCATTGTTTATGTTCAATTGCGAAACTCAATTAACATGTATTTCCGATGAATTTATCTTGTAAACTTTACAATGATTCTACTCGTTTTATTTTTGTTTGTTCTCAGACCAAATTAACCACAGCAGAGATATTTGAACAGTTCTGAGAGTGTGTGTGTGTGTGTGTGTGTATAACAATTTCTCCTCCTCTCGCCCATACGCATACACAGAAACCACACATATCCTTGTTGACCACCAATGCATAAAAACAAGAAATTTTTTCAGATAGCCAGGTGCAAAATGTACTTTCATTCAATTTCATTGGAAATCGAGTACATTCGGCTTCACTCAATTTCCTCTACCATTCAAATGTTTAAATTGCTATTTCCAAAGTGAAAGTTCCGAATATTATGTTCATTGTTTTGTGTCTGCAGTGATTACTTTGCACAAAATTCATGAATCCATTTATTAATGCCAACGGCTAATCACTAGTCATTGTGGCTTTTAGAAGCAAGTTTATGAAGTATATTATTATTACTAATTCTAGTATTTATTTATGTCAATCAATCTAAGCAACACAAAAATTATGCCTAATATTATAGAGTATGGAGCGGGAGAAGGACTTAATACATAGGTAAACTTTGGGACATTTCTATTTTTACTCTATATAAACGTATATTTCATGACTATTCTTAAACATCAGAATCTTATGATAGGCTTTAATACATATGGAATGGTTAGCGTGTGGATTTCAAAGAAAGGCATGTGCAGACGTTTAATTTATATTTAAGGCATTAAGATTCAAATGAAACCTCAAAAGAAACAGCAGCTATCATCGTTAGCTTGTTGGCAAATAAAATAGACGTCCTGGCATACTTATGCCGGTGACTCTGATAGTACAGGGTGGCGCAATAGAACGTGCATATTGCACCATCTTTTTTTGCGGGGTAGAAAAGGCGCGGACGGGGGGGCGCCTACATCGTTGGGTTGGCGGGCTCATGGAGTTTTAGTCGATATGAATCACTTCGACGGGAAGCGTCGCACATTTTGCGTGCGCGCATTTTACGAGAACTCTCGTTCATATATTGCTACTATGCGACTATATTGTGCTAAATATGAACTACAGCGAATTAGTGAAGCTCCGAGTGCTAATTTAATTAAAATAAAGGGTAAAGCGTTTTGAAGAGACCGGTTCAACATTTAAACCACAAGCAAATGGTCGCCCAAGAACATCTAGGACCGAAGACAATGTTGAGAGAGTTATGGAGTCAGTACGAGGAAATCCACAAATGTCGACTCGCAAGAGATCGTCTGTCTTACAATTATCGCGACGAAGTTTGCAACGAATTTTAACATTGGATCTTAAACTGTATCCATATAAGCTGCAATTAACACAAGAATTGAAAGAGTCTGACTTCCAGACTGCAAATTCTTAGAAAGGCCCAATTTTATGTGCAGTGGCAGAAGAAGAACGTCATTTGGATCAATTGATGGTTTATTTGAGATGTTTTGTTTTCCTGGTGACTACTCAGTTCTTTTTGGCCACTCTGTTCTGACGTAGTGATGACATGTAGCGCGACTATCCCATAGAGAAAGGAATCAACAATATATTGTGAAACCTCCTTGTATACCAGTCAACAAACCAATGATCTGAAACAGATTAATGTGCAGTTATTAACGATGATCTTTACTATATATACAAAGAAATTTAAATCACACACCTTGAGGTCACCACAAGATCTTCCATTTATTATCATTGTATTTGAGTATTATCAAAATTTCAGTAATTGATTCATAACTTTCCTTTATATTAACGGCATGAGCAATTGATGTGGATGCTTTTCCATTCCCATTATGCAAAAGAAGAGCCCTTAAACTGTACTTAGAGGCATCAGTAAATAATCTCCATTCAGTTTTGTCATATGCAGTTTTCATAGGAATTTACTATCAACTATCATGGCATTGTAAACTAATGTTATTGATATATGCGAAATTCAAATATCTCTTTAAAACATCATAACCCGAAGCTGACTTATTCCTGAAATTTATGTTTCGTTCATATATTTGGCAGTTGCATGCATCCCTTTCCTTTAATTTAATTGAAAACGGACCCTCAGAACATTTTCCAGCGCACTGCTGAGGCGAAAGAACAAAACTGTATAAACTAATCAGAAATCATTCAATCAGTGGTATTTGCTGCACATTGTATTTACTTTACTTTCGTTAGTTGTACGATTCTCAAATATTTCTTTTCACTTGCGGTTGATTTTATTTCAATTCCGTTTGATTAATATCAAAGAAAGAAATTTTCAATTACTTTCAAAAGCAATTGCAAATATTTGTATTCATGTTCTATGAGGATTGTGTATCTAATAGGGGCAATTGAGAGCAATTGGAAAAAAATGTAATTGAAGGAAACTTCATTAATGTTAATGTTACTTAAGATGATAGACAGAATAGAAATAAATTAAAGAAAACCAAATTTATTTAAAAAAGAAAAAATTTGGACTTTTTGATTATGATCGACTATGAGCTTCATATAAAAATGTAGTTGGTCTGTTGCTCTCATTTGCTAATCCAAATTAAATTTTATTGGCTCCTTTTACGCCTCTCATTCATTTCATTGTCTCAGACTTTTTGCGTTACAGAATTTCCACCATGGCCCAGAAAACGCAATAGTTTCATTTGATGCACTTGATCATGTCGATAACCGCATGCAATTCGTGATTCCTACGAAGGCAACATTCTCCGTTTCCGATAATAGGTCCAAATATTCTTGAAGTATTTTTCTATAAAAAGTTCCCTGAACTGAAATTTGCTAATATGTGAAAACCTAAAGACCGACTGTCATACAATGTTTGATGTATTTGATAGCTATGATTGTAGGTGGCTCTGAACCCCGATGCAAGCACATATTTTTGTTTGAGCGGCTGTCACCTAAAGAGTGTCCCGACAAGAACGCAAGATCTAAATTTTAAATAAAACACAGATATTTAAAAAAAAATCGTGAAACTTTATTATATCGTAAAGTAGACAGACAGACAGGGCAGATAGCTGCAGTGGCTTTGCTGGCACACACGCGATCTTTTAATGAAATTTTCAATGACCGTTTTGCATAAATGCTGTATTATTTCATTAATGCAACGTCTAATTTCGTCTTTTAAGACTTGAGTCGTCGTCAGCTTATTCGCTTAAACCATCGACTTCAAAAAACCCCAAAGAAAAGAGTCTAATGGTGTTAAATCGCACGATCTAGGCGGCCAATTCTGGTCTCAGAAACGCGAAATAACACGACCGAGAAATGACTGATGCAGTAATTGAATTGTTTCTCTGGCCGTATGACATGTGGCGCCGTCTTGTTGAAACCACATGCCCTCCTCATTCATTTCTTCAATTCTAGGCACGAAAAAACTGGTTATCATTTGACGATACCGAACACCATTGACTGTTTGCGCTTGACATGCCTCATTTTCATAAAAAAAGGTCCAATGATTCCTCCAGCCCAAAATCCAAACCACACTGTGACACGTTGAGGATGCATTTGCTTCTCATGAATCACTCGAGGATTTTCCTCACCCCAAATGCGACAATTCTGCCTATTGACGAAGCCATCAAGATGGAAATGGGCCTCGTCACTGAAGATGATTTTATCGGCAAAGTCAGCATTTTCATGTTGTCTCTCCAATACCCAATTAACGAACTCCCTTCGCTGTCCATGATCAGCTGGCTTCAGTTCCTGAGTCAATTGAACTTTGTATGTATGAAGATGCAAATCTTTCGTCAAAATTCGCTGCATAGTGGATTTGGCGACACCAATTTGCTGAGCTCGGTGTCGAATTGAGGTAGACGGAGTTTGAACGACAGCATCACGTACAGCTGCGACATTTTCGGTCGATCGACCTGGTCGAAGGCGCGTTATTTGTCTTTACATCACCAACAGACCCAGTTTTTCCATTAATATCTTTACAGTTGACTCTTTTGGGTAAGTTTATTAAAAGCTTCACAAAACGTATGTTCGGCATTTAGATAGTAGTTTATTTTCATTGAGTCTAAAGCCTGCACAGAAATTTCAACCATGTAAGCTAATTTATTATATTCCTTCACACGACCAACAAAACTGAAATCGTCGACATAGAAATTATAGATAAACCATTGATTTTTTTGAATCAGTCTGTTTGAATTTGTATTGTGGCAATACAGTTCATTCTCATACGCAGAACTGAGTGTACTTAATGTACCATACTGTACTGTACTGAATGTCTGATGCATGATAAATAATATTGAAGTCAGTGGAAATTGAATGCCAGATGCATGCAGAATGAATTCAGAAAAGTATGATTTAAATTAGATTATTTGCATGGATATTACCAAGCATTATAATGTAATGCAGTTGATAGTATTTTTGGCAACTGCAGTCGATGAATTAGGGGTTACAGCGAAAAGATTAAATTGCCATGAATCTTTAAAATTGTATTTGAAATACAAGGGACGTGATAATGGCGTTCACTTTCGCTCTCAGAATTTAGTCTACCTAATGCGCGATGCATGTCAACTTTAACTGAATTCAATCCAATTGCCTGAAAGATTCAATTATTCTTAAATTTTACAGAAAATTATGAGGCAACACAATTGACAAATATTTAAATTGCTAATTAGAATTTACACAGAAAAGATAAAGTTTTGAAAATTTTGTCACTTTGCATGGTAGGAACCAGAAGGGGCGTGGAAATGAGGCCAGTTGTAAATCTCAGAAATCATTTTACCAAACGTTCAACATTTTCTAAATTTGGCTGAAAGCAGTTATACTAAATATATGAGCCAAAGCATATATAGGCTAAACCGATTATTTGTGTGGTAAATACCAGAATCGGTCTTTTTTCCTACCCTGTCAAGCCTTGTAAACCATTGTACTGGTTTAAATCACTGTTGGCTACGAATGAAAAGTTACAGCAATCGAATTCAGTTTTGAAAAATTGGTCGATTTGTGTAGGAGATATTACAGGGGGTTGATCTGCCTAGTACATAGGACATTTACATTCACCAAACAGACAAGCATTGCTGAGTAGACTTAAAAAGTTAGGCAACATACAGGGTGTCCGTCGGGAAGGTATACTACTTTGTTTTGTTTTGGTAAACATTAGTCTTGACAGTTCATATTTGGCAGTTGTGAAGTAGAGGCGTGACAAATTTATTATGGAAAAATATTCGATAAATCAACGTGTTTTAATCGTTAAAACATTTTATCAAAATCAATTATCGATTACAGTGACGATGAGAAAGTTACGTGAAATTTTTGGGAGAAAGAACATGCCAACAAGACGCATTATTTACCGTGTAGTGAATGATTTCAAAGAAAGAGGGTCTCAAGAAAGTGTTCAAAACAATCTATCAACCTCAATTCGACGCCGCGCTCAGGAGCTTGGTCTTCAAAGAACAACTTTGGCCCCAATTTTGCACAAAGATTTGCCTTTGATCCTATTTAAGATTCAGTTGGCACAAGAGGTTCTTCCACAAGACCATTTACGCCGTCGTACATATGCCAATAGGATGTTACAACTCGCCCATGACAACCCCGATTTTCATGAAAAAATCATAATGAGTGACGATATGTGAATAAACAGAATAGTTGGTTATGGGCAATGGAAAACCCTCAAATTACTCATCAGTCACCTTTGCATCTATCAAAAGTGATAGTCTGGTGTGCAATTTGGTCACGAAGAGTCAAACTTTCTTCTTTGAAACTGAAAACGGCGTAACGATAACCGTCAATGGGGAGCGATATCGTGGTATGATTGAAACCCTTTTAACACCACAACTGCATGCTTTGGGCTTGATTGAGATGTGGTATCAACAAGACGGTGCCACATCTCATACAGCCAGGATTACAATGGAATTACTGCGAGACCTCTTTCCACAACAAGTTTATGCGAACAACCCAGTAACGTTGGAGCGACTCAAACAAAATATTCGTGGTAAAATTAATGAAATACCGCGTGAAATGTGTGAGAATGTAATGAAAAATGTGCTCAAAAGGGCTCACATTTGTGAGGCTAACAGAGGGGACATTTATCTGATATTGTATTCCATACGTAATTGCCGACATTAAATAAAACATTTATCAATATAAGATCCATTCTCTTATTTAATCAAAAATTATAAACAAACAAAGTAGTATATCTTCCCGATGGACTCCCTGTATTTCGTCAAACGAAGCATGGTACTGTAGGCGCTTCTTTTTGGGTGTTAAATTTTTGCTGTATCCAATGATATATACCTGTATTCCTTCGGGTGAAGCTATGATTGGAGATGCGTGCGAATCCTTGAATTTGGGATGCTTTGACATATCTCATTCACGTGATTTTTCTGTTTCTTTTCATCATTCTACCTCGTAATGCCAGAAGACTATCCTTCCAGAGAGGAAAAACAAATAGTATTCTTCTCCCAATTTGCAATCGTTCAACCATTGGACACTCCAAAATTATAGTAGTCCACTAAACGTCCCAAAGCTGTGGACTTTTCGTTTCGAATCAAATATCTTTGTTTTGTCACCGTATACTCCCAAATCCTCTACTATAGATTCCATCCAAACGCATGGGAAGTTAGTGGTAGAGTCTCGAATTTTCTATCAATCATATTTATGTCATTAACATGCGCAGGTTACTTTTGTTAACAAATTTACCGCAGTTGGTATACAGCAGTCATTTCGTGATTTCCACCGGATTATTCGGGAGATGGTCGAATGGATGGATGGACGGACGGATGAATATGCTTAAACCGACATAGATTTGTACTACTATCAAAAATCTGTATCGGGTTATCCATTTTTGGGTTTTAAAAGTAAAGTTAAACAAAACACGCATAAAGCTATGATTTGAGTGAAACTTCTATTTTATTGTGATGTTTGGTCATTATGTACAAAACAAAGGGTTATCCATTTATTGATTTCAAAACCGCCGGTCTGGCAAGGCTGTCAGCTGTTAAATACCTGTCATATGAGGTGTTATTTAGTTAATGAGAGATTTGTCATTTAACAACTGAAGCACGCGTAATTTTTAGCTGTGTTTGCGCGTTTTTCGTTTGTTAAACGATCCATATTTCTAAATAGCAAACCTTTCACTAAATAAACAACAATTCAGCTGACAGCCTTGCCAGACCAGCGCTTTTAGAACAAATAAACGTACTCATATAACCCGATATGTCTTATGGAATCTCAGATAAGCATTTCTAGTTATTACAAATGAAACAACAAACTTAGTGCAACAGTGCCTAATCGCAGAGTTATAAAAATTGACCACATACTGTTGTGCTTAAAAAATTAAACAAATTTTTTCCCCCACAAAATCTTTGGTCATTCGTCCACACCCATTCTATCGGCTTCAAAGTGGGTTTTCCTGGACAAAATAGAATTATGCGAACGTTCTTTCCATTCTCGAAGCATACCAAATGGATGCCTTCTGATGTAGTTTTCAGAACATGTTTAGTCGACTTAAAACGGTGTACCCTGAGCGATCTTTTGAGTTCATGAAGTAGCCGAAAGTCACAAGGTGTTAAATCAGGCGAATACAATGATTATCTTTCGATATTAGTTGGATTTTTGGCGGAAAACGAACACGAACAACTAAAGTCAATGCAAATGACTCTGGTAGCCGGAAGTCATCTCTTCCCAGATTTTTTGGCGTCAATAGAAATGCAACGCATCTGAGCTCCAAAATTCCATTGATCCATTTGTCTTCAATTTTAGGTTCAAAGTAAAACATTAGCAATATCTACACATATTAGAAACAAGTTTTGATTTTCTTCTTTTTGCAAGAGATTCAATATTCATTTTCCACCCAAACTGAATCAGCTTCTATGCACATCTTTCAATCGATTTCTTAAATATTCAGTTTCTTAGGTTGGTGGTATATACCTCAAGATTTCTTTAAAATTCCAGACTGCCAATTTTAGTTTAAGCCAATCAATTTCGTCATTGCTTTCAATTAAATGTTATATCTTTTAATTCTTCGTGTTAGAATTTCAAAATAAACCTTTAATATTTCATTATTTATTCTCTTTAAGCTCTTTTCGAGTTTCTTATTTTGGGAAGTTTATTATAATTTATATAAAGATTTTGCACTTCGAAAAGTTTGCATTTTTATCCTGGTGAATACTTGAATATTGCTTTTGATTTATTTCGATTCATCATCAATAATGTGGCCCAAATTGTGACAACTGTATTCCACACAACTTTATCAACTTTTATTGCCACATTTTCCGCAGCCATCTAAATGTGTAAAATAGGAAATATTCCGCTTCATCAGTATTTATTTTGTATTAAAAGTTTTCTTCGTTTAAAGTTTGAACATAAAACAAAAACTTTGTCATTCTCCAACACAAATGTAGTCGAGGATGGCCTTTGGACATTCGTAAGCAGTAAATCATATCGCACGCACTTCTTCACATCTTTACTCAATTTGCTATCAATGGTGGTTGTCTCCTTGACACCGGAGTAGATAAACCTTTGTTTTTGTTTTTTTTTTTTTTTTGTTTTTGATGTTCAAAGTTATTTCAAGACCATCATATATCACAATGAGCGAGGGATAGAGGTTCATTGGTGCGGTCTAAAGTAAATGTTTTAGGTTGCGTTGGAAGTGAAGCGGAACAATTACCCGTTATCCTCTTACGGATACGGATGAGGGCTTTTTTTCATGTGTGTGAACAGCAGATGAAATGCCTACGGAGAGATATAGTTAATTCATTTAGTATTCAAAAATCGTTTGGCATTTATTTACCAGAAGTAAATACACCAGTTTACACAAATAAATGTACATACAGTATACTGACAATTTATAATTACATTAAGATCTACTAAACGGGGGGATGTCTCTTCTTTCATGGAAAGGGGGGCACCTCAATTAAATTATGTAAGTTTATTAGCAACAAACATTACATTGAAATCAAGCACTACAACAAATCACAAACAAGGTCAGAAAGCAACACCGCAGCTTAAGAGAAACAATGTTGCTGTTTACTGAAAATCTACGGTAGAGTAGTAAAAGATGATGCTAAACTGCAAACAGACAGATATCAGAGGCTAATCACGAATTGACTGAACGAATGCATGGCCGATTATAACGCTCTTAACTAATTACGTTTTGAGTTCAAAAAAGCGTTCTAGATGTACGTGACATCTATAGCTGGATCTCTTTTAAACTAGATCGACAATAGTCTTTTAGATTTTAAAGGGTCATTAATTTTTCGGTTTCAAAAGTAAAGTTAAATAAAACAAACATAAAGCTATGATTTCGATGAAACTTTTACTTCATTCTAGTGCTTGGACCTTGCCATTATGTAGGAAATGCAATGTGACTTAAATGACCGCATCTGGATTGGTGGCAACAGTGTACCCTTTTGAGATAGTTTTCAACTAATTTTTCGCACATTTCGGGCGATAACTCAGCGATAACTTGGCGAATATTGGGGGTTATTCGCGTAAACACGGTCTTGGACATAATCCCACAAAAAAAGTCGAACGGCATCAAATCGCATGATCTTGGTGACCAATTTGCGTCTATCCGAGGTCTTCCTAGATACCTCAACTCCTACCCGGGAGGTAGCTCACTTCATACCAAGTGGCTACAAAGGTACTTTGGCCGAGTGAGGGAGTGGGACCTGAGGAAGCTTTTCCAAGGGACCTACTTCCAATCTCTGGTAGTTTGACTAATCCTTCGGAATTAGTTTGAGTACCCAAAGGGGCGCTTGCTGTCACTAGAAGAAAGAAAGAACATATAACCAAGAAAAAAATGAAGGAAAACATCACCTGTGTGATGGCACACCATGGGTAAGGCTTTCCCCAGCGAGATTCATGTAAAACCTGCACATTTAATTTGACCAATTTGCGACGCCAAAACGTGAAATTACGCTTTCTGAAAACTTTTCATGTATTAAAAACTAAAATCAGTCGTGTTGTGTAGCTCGTGGCACCGTGTTGTTAAAACCACATATCGTCCAGTTCATAATCTTCAATTGCAGGCTAAAAAAATTCAGATATCATACGGCCACAGCGGTTTGGATTGAAATTCGGATTAGCCGCCAGGTTTTCAATTATAGCAGCGATTTTTCTGGCAGTGCGTACATTTCAATGATGTGCAGACCTGACCATGTCTGTAACGCTTCCAATCTCTTCAAATTTCCTTATAATCTTGAGAGTTCCCCGCACAATGGGTCGATTATGATGATTATAATCACCTCGTAATGCACGAAACTTTTGAATCACCACTTTTGTAGTAAGTTTTAACTATTTTTGGGCTTTCTTTGGTTGTTAAACTATCCATATTCGTAAATGGCAAATTTTTTACTAAATAAATATCACTTCAAATGGCAGGTATTTAACAGCTGACAGAGTTGCCAGCCCGGAGGTTTTGAAACTACTATATGGATAATCCTATCCATATAGTATCCTACTTTTAAAATTCCAAATTGTTTGTGAACAAGAGTGAATTTCGAAATTCTTTGCTTATGAGAATTAGGAATTCTTTGAAAATTGGAAGTGCTTAAGCTAAATCTAAAATATGACCCTATATTGTATTTTCCCAAAATCATTCAAAAAATAAATATAGATAAAGAAGAAGATATGATAAAACTAGTAGGGCCTTTAAAATCACTATTTCAGACTTAGTTATAATCATTGAATTTTTATCACTCTGAAAGCTTCAAATTCACAAAACTGACAAGTATTGACATTTTTCTCGAATTTTGCAATATAATTTTGGCACCAACTCTTTCTAATTTTGGATTGCCATAATCGTCTTAAACTAGAATCTCAAATTTGTTTTTCAAGCTTAGGATATCTGGTTCATTCTTTGGTAGTACTTCTTCGATTTGTTGCTCATGCCGTTTCTAGAATATGTTGTAGCGTGATAACCTAGGTAGTGATCGATTTTCAACTTCCAAAGAAATGCTGATCAGATCTACTTAGGCTGGTCAAATTGAAGTTTTGTCGCTTAGACATCTCAGCCTTGATATCAGCCTATTTCATGAAAAGGTCCAAATATATGCATTTTCTCGGGAATATTATATGATAATTTAATTTAATTTAATTGCGATAAGCGGTCACCTGGGTTTTCATGATTCTTCAAATTGACAGTGTAAACACCAATTTGATAGTGAATGACATCAAATTAATGGCCCAGACTTTTCAATCTCTACTTCTTGTCATGGAGCACCCAAATCTCATTTGGATATCTTTGTGCCGAATGAGCTGGTCGCATGGAATAATTCGTATGTCAAAAATTGATTGATATAAATGCTATCAATCTCCAGAGAAGTGCTCAGGTCGCTAATGTTTGCAACGATTGAAACTCATAGGTTGTTACAAAAGGTGAAACAACTTTCAATCTAACGTATTTATTTGAGAATACGATCTCCTGTTAAGAATTAACACCAGCTCTAATATGCCATCCCCATACTGTTCAACTCCGTCGAATGTTTCCAATTTCCATTAGCAACTAACAAACAATCGTATTTAAATAACTCTATTTGTAAATAAAAACCAAACAACAAATTTTCAACAAAATTTCTACAACCACTCATATTTATTCTAGGGAATCAAACAATTGACTTTGGGCTATTATTTTTATAATCCCATAGAATTAAAACAAAATATACATGGTTGGCTGATTTTTAGTGGATTTTATTTTGTTTGTTGTCGGAAATGTGTGCTCAGGACAGAAAGGATATCACAGTGCAAAAAGAGTTTTGTTAAGAGTATTCCTATGGAAAATAAAAAAATGGGTTTTGTAAAACTGTGGCTGCTGGTGTTTATGGTGAACGAATGTTTTTAAATTCTTAAAACAAAAATAAAATAACTTAACATTCAAGGGATTGCAGTAAGTTAATTGGGTATTAAATAGTTAGCAAATCTGAAATATCATGTTACAGGGAAATGTCCAATTACTGATCTCATTATAGAAAAAATATCAGTCCAAATTGGACAAATAAAATACTTAAGTACTCAGGATTTAGAAAAAGATCATACTTTATGCCTGAAGTTAGCATAGGTTTCTCCCTATGTAGGTGTGACGATGTATGTGTGATGAAAATTCTAATCCTTGATTGCTATTATTCAAAAAAATCGCTTTTTGTTCCAGAAAATGTTCCTTCAGAATATGTCGTCAGAAAAAAAGTTACTCTGAAAAGTATTTCTGCAATATAAATAATTCTACTAAAATTGTTCACGAAAAAAGCATCCTCAAGGATAGTTTTTAACATAAAATCTGCCCACAGATTCCGATAGATTTGATACTTTCCATAAAAATCGGTAAACAGGCACTAAACTAGAAAGGCACCTAATGTTCTGTAGGATCGAATGGTTTTTGGTTCCAGAAAATATTTGTTCGGAATATGTCGTCCGAAAAAAAGTTCCTTTGCATAGTATTTCTCCAACATGAATGATTCCACTAAAATTGTTTGCGAAAAAGCATCCTTAAGGATTGTTTCTAACACAAAATCTGCCCACAGATTCTGATAGATTTGATACTTTCCAAAAAAAAAAAAATCCGTAGACAGACACTAATGTTCTGTAGGATCGAAGCTAATACACCCTGTACCATTGATTGCATGCAGTCTACAATATTGGGGATGAACATTAGCTACATAGATTCTGAGAGAAAGAACCTAGCAACGATTTCGATGGCAGCGCAGTAGATATTGACAAAACCTCCGTTGGAAGGACCAAGTTTTTAAAACACTTTTAAAGCTTGGTGAACTGAAAAAGGAGCGCAAAAGATCGAAATCCTAGAGATTATTTTCTACGTGTGGCATATAATAGATAAAAATGTCTATTTCATGTTGCCATCTAAGAAAGTAAGTAAGGAAATAAGAAACTGTACGCTCTTATCTGCAAATAAAAAAAAAATTAGAAAATCAAAAGCCACTAAATAGAACCTCCACAACAAGTCGTTAAAAGAGCTCTTTTAGGGAATAATACAGGGCATTTAAAAATTACAAAAGAAATAAATTTACGACAAAATGGTCGCCCGTAGTTCGGTCCTTTATTAGTGCCTATGTTATATGAAGAATTTGAAGTATTAAGTTTTTTTTTGGAACGACGACGTTGGTGGGCAGGGCATAGTTGGTGGACGCTCCATCGAGTCCATCAAAATCTGTGGAAGATTTGTTTTAAGGTGTCAAATTCTAGTTTTGCATACTTTTGCTAGTTTCTCGAAGAAATTAAAAAGTAACGATCATTTATAATAAATTTTATTGTTGCCCTCAGTCGGAGTTCGCGGGTTGGGAAGCCACGCCAAACGAGCTGGAGCTAGCTGAGGCGGCGGCACCGATACGGTCATGAAGAAGGGTTGATAACAATAATTTGTCCGAAATCTTTAAAAATAGCGCTATATGGGAGCAGTTATTTACTAACTCTATCAAAATACAAAGAATTGTGAAATGAAAAACTCATTGCACTACTTTTATTACAAACCATCTGCAATTTCAAGCATATGCCATGTATTCAGAATTTAATTGTGTTGCATTACGTTCAAATTTTTTTCCCAAAATTTATCTCACGATCAGGAAACATGACTTCGCGTCATTTGTGTAGTAGTCCCCAGATATCCTTGATATGCAGAATGTCCGTAGGGAAGGTATACTAATTTGTTTTGCCGCCATTTTGGTAGCCATTAGTCTTGACAGTTCATATTTGGCAGTCGAGAAGTAGAGTCGTGGCTGATTTATTATGGAAAAATGTTCGATAAATCAACGTATTTTAATCGTTAAAACATTTTATCAAAATCAATCATCGATTACTGTGACGATGAGAAAGTTACGTGCAATTTTTGTAAGGAACAACATGGCAACTATTTATCGTGTAGTGAAAGATTTCGAAGAAAGAGGGTCTGTAGCTGATAGGGCCAAGCATAGACCACAACGTACTGCAAGATCGACTGAAAATATTATTGCTGCTTAAAAAAGTATTCAAAACAATTCATCAACCTCAATTCGACGCCGTGCTCAGTAGTTTGGTCTTCAAAGAACAACTTTAGCCACAATTTTGCACAAGGATTTGAATTTGTTTCCATTTAAGATTCAGTTGACACAAGAGCTTCTTGAACAAGACCATTTACGTCGCCGTACATATGCCAATAGGATGTTAAAGTTCGCATATGACAAACATGAAAAAGTCACAATGAGTGACGAGAGAAATTTTCATTTGAATGGATATGTAAATAAACAGAATAGACAGTTCTGGGCAATGGATACCCCCAAATTATTCATCAGTCACCTTTGCATCCATTAAAAGTGACAGTCTGGTGTGCAATTTAGTCAGGAGGAATCATTGGACCTTAATGGTAGCTGTCGATGGGGAGCGATATCGTGATATGATTGAAAACTTTTTAACGCCACAACTGCATGCTTTGGGCTTGATTAACATGTAATATCAACAAGACGGTGCCACATCTCATATAGCCAGAATTACAATGGAATTACTGCGAGACCTTTTTCCACAACAAGTTATTTCAAGAAATGGTGATCTTGGTTGGCTTCCACGGTCACCTGATTTGATTGCTCCGGACTTCCTTTTTGTGGAGGATATCTGAAAAACAAGGTTTACGCAAACAAACCAGGAACGGTTGATGAATGGATGAAATTAATGAAATACCGCTTGATATCTGTGAGAATGTAATGAAAAATGTGCTCAAAAGGGCTTGCATTTGTGAGACTAACAGAGGCGGACATTTGTCTGATATTGTATTCCATACATAATTGCCGACATTAAATAAAACATTTATCAATATAAGATCCATTCTCTTTCATTTAATCAAATATTATAAACAAACAGAGTAGTATACCTTCCCGACGGACACCCTGTACAAATTTGAAACATTGACTTGAAAAAGAAAAGTACAGCTCTTTTTAAAAAATTTATTGAACAAAGAAAAACGTCTTTGTGAAATTTTATTGCTGCCCAAACTTCTCGCAAATCTTGGGTTTCCTATAAATTCTGTTTACTCTGATATTGTTGTACCAAAATGCGATTTAGTATCGGAAAATTTCACAGGCAGAATTTTGTTCTGATTTATCACTGTTTTCTGTTACAGCAAAACTACCCACAAATTTCACATATTTCAGACAAAGGAGCAGTACGCATCACAAACTATCACCAGTATAGTTGATTTGTGTTGATTTCTCTAAGACGTAATGTGTATTTTCCTTTTGTTTCCACTTCCAAACTTTAGTTTCTGGAAATTTCTATTATGGCAAACTTAATGTGCCAGCGGTGGTGTGCAAGAGATTTATAGTTGTATCTTAAAAGGGATTGTGTGTTGGGCGCGTTTCGAAATGATGGCTTTGCAAACTCAGGGTGCCCTCATATAGCAGGGATGGACGTATGAACGGTTTCAATATATAGGTATGTGATTTACATAGGATTTGTGTAAGGTAAGGGCACCATAAAATGATTTTCTTTAACAACGATACAACGGTCTAAGATTCAGTTCAATAAACTGTCAATGATCATAGTTAAAAAGGAAGAAGACAGCTTGTAATAATATGCGCATTACAAGTCATAAGATAAGAAAGAGTTTCGTTGACCATCTTACCCAGTGACGCAGGATATGTGCAGTAATTACTGCTGACATTTTGGCATGTTCATACAGTCATGTCGCCAATTCATCTCTGGCAGAGAATACATAATTGTGACAGTTATTTCGATTTATTATTCACAATATCGTGCATGTTTAATTGTACATCGACTATTAAGTATGTCCCGGATATAAAATGCATTTCAATGTTGAATTGCTATTTTTCTCCTTTGTTAAACTTTGCTTTCATTTGTGGTTTCTTTCTCCCTGTTGATATATATTATCAGCTTGGCCACCATGCCTCCCTTGGACAATCGAACAATGATGCCCGCTGTACACATTGTTTGGTTTTTTTCGATTGGTTCAGTAATGATGGTTCGTTTGTACCCTGTTCGATATTCATGACAAAAAATGACCGATTTCATAGCCATACACTTGTAGCAGGGCAAATACGTCCACACCCTCTCTCTCGAATATTGTCGATCCATTTTTTGAAAAACCACAGCACCAAAAGATTTATCGATTACTTGTCCAAGCACAGGGTTTGCGTATATTCAAACGGGCATTTACTCGACCACAAAACAAGCTAAATTCAACCAGACCAAACCCCCCCCCCCCCCCCAAAAAAAAACTTCTTTCTGCAGATGATTGTTTTGCTATGTAAAATAGGAATTGAAAAATACTTTTTTCAAAAAGCAAACAACGCATGACTTGAATAACGAGGAAACTAGTGAAACACAAGGGATTGAAGGTCTTAATTGAATGATTAATGTTAAGGGTTCAGTAATTTATTAAAGAGTCAAACTGAAATGTTGAAAAATTGTTTATGTTATCCAGGCACGTTCTGCTTTACAAGAAATGATAAGTTGTGGCAATAGATTGATATCCGTTACATCAAAGTAATAACGGCTTACTTAGCTACCTGTTTTTCCTATCGGCAAAGGGCGAAAGGATCTTCGAAATGATGAGAACAGAAGGTGCAAAGGATTCTATAGCCCTCACTTACAAATTAAAATATTTAATGTAAACATAAACAAAGTTAGAAAATCCTGCTTTGGACAATTGCTGTCCACTTAAAACAATTTAAAATAATTTCTCTTAGCAAATAAAATAGAGAAATCACAATTAATCACACAAGAAAAGAAATTAATATGCGTAAAATTGCCAGCTAAAGTATAGGAAAATTTTTATTTATAATTCTAATCATTGTGCAATAGAATTTGTGCACATATGAGAATTTAATTGTTGCTTGGTCACGGTAACTAATCTGAAAATGTTATTTATTTGGTGATTATTTGAAGATTTTACCACAGAGGTGCCTGAAGCCGGGTACCTCCATCGGACGCGTTTCCTTGTTGGTCAGACAAACTCATCAGTGATGTCGCCTCAGTCACGACGACCGTCACACCTGCGCCTTTATTATTAATTTATCACATATTATGAAAAGTTTATTTTTTCTTCATTGTGCTCTTTCTATACGTGTCCATATAGGAAGTACGCAAATAGAGGATTTGAAAGCCTTAATAAGTGGGAACAATAATAATTGAACAAACAGGATGGCGCACCTACAATAAGAAATTCAAACAACTGTTTTTGATCAATTTTTTTCATTTTTTTTTTTTTTTTTGTTTTGTAGAGAAAATTAAATTTTATTTTACATAACTAGTTGGTTTTGAACATGATAGACCATAAATGACCTCTATGCTCATTCACGCATATGCGATACCTGATCAGAAAAGAAGCGCCAAATCAGCAAAGAAAATTCGTTTTTTTTTCTTCCATTGTACACAAAAACGGAAGAGTAGCTTTTGCACTTGCGTTACTAACTCCTCTATGATTGTCATCTAAATCGTTTTACATATTTTTTGAAAAAAAAAAACACTCTCATTATCCTATCGGCGCAATTGTTATCCTCTATAAATACCATTCACATCTTTTACATATTACGGAATTTAAATTTTCAAATTTTTACGCTCAAGAATTGAAATACTCATCATGTAAGTGAAAACTTTAATATTCATTATCAGTCTATAATCGGTTGGGTCGATGGATTTCCATAAACCTTCTCCTCCCATCCCCGGACATGTTAACGTAAGCGTTCCTGTGATGGTTTGTGCTTTTAGGATTGGCATTATTATAACGTTGAGTGGATGCGGCGGAGTCGGTTACATATACATGTGTATGTACATACGAGTATATGTAAGTGTCGCTGTTGAACCCTTTAAGGGAAAACAAAACATTTTTCTTATTTCGGTTTTTGTTTGCTTTGCTTTTTTAAGATTTTCCAATAAAAATGGCTGTTTTAGTGATTTACACCGTAAACACATTTAGTTTGTACCTTCTATTCATTTGTCTTCTTTATCCATCCATAATGGGTTTTCTTATGGATTTTGTCTCAAAGTTAAAATGCGCCCTGTGGGGGTAAACGAAAACGCAAAATAGCTGCCAAAGGACCATAATAATATCATAAATTTTGTGAAAAATGGCAAATCGATTTTGCCACTTCTATTTCCCCTTCTTTTTCAATATAATTTGTTTCTTCAGTTTTACTCGATGTTGCTGTTTCTCTTTGGTGAAGACAAGCCATATTTTTTCGGTTGATTGACTTTGTGCTATCACGGAATTTACATCTGAGTACATAACGAAAGGGCCGTGGTAAAGCGTGGGCTGTAATACAGAAACAAAGAGATAGTATGTTTTACCCTGGGTGATCTAAATGTCCGAAATGAAATTGGAAATGAAGTTATGCAGAAAAAGTCGCTAGGATTAGTCTTACGTAAATAGCAGGTGTTGTAAAAATCGTTTTTGACGTAAACATTTCAAAATAAAATTTGTAAATAACATCCATTGTAAAATAATGTGTAAAAATTAATTGTTATTTTTCCATTATATTTCTAATTATTTTTCTAATGTTGCGAAAATAATTGAATTTCTCCAATTTTATTAAAATTTGGTTATTTACTGTACAATTACTAAGGAACATTTGCTAAAAATAATAGTTCATATAATTACAATCTAATGGGAGTAAACTAGGTTCTGGTGAATGTTGGAAAAAAATGGGGCACTCTGGCTATACGAAGATTTAAGTTATTGCAAACAATTACGAGAGCACTACCAAAAATCAACAAGACACAAAAACGTTGGAAACAATTTTCTATATTTAGCTCGGTACACTTTTTCCAGCTATATTGAAAAGCTTGTATACCCTGTTTATATTAAGAACTGCTATATTAAGAACCAGCTATATTCAATAGCTTCTATACCCTGTTTATATTAAGAACTGTCAAACTCTTTAAAATAGTCATTAATCGCAGATTCCAGCTCTTCATTGTTGGTAAATTTTTTACCACCGAGTTATTTTTTCAAGTTTGGAAATAGAAACTAATCCGAGGGAGCAATATCGGGCGAACAAGGTGCATGATGAGGTAATTCGAACTTTAATTCATTAATTTTGGCCTTCGCAATAGTGGATGTGTGAACTGAAGCATTGCCCTGATGAAACAACACTTTATTTTTCGCCAAAAGCGACTTTTTCCATAATTTCAGCACCCAAATGCTGCAATAAATTTGCATAATATTCGCCGTTGATGGTTTCTCCTTTCTGAAGATAATCAATAAAAATACGCATCCCCAAAACAGATGCCATGACCTTGCCTGCAGATGGAACCGTCTTCATCTTCTTTGGGCATGATTCTCCCATTTCAGTCCAGGTGTGAAGTGATGGACCTATGTTTCATCCATGGTTATAAATCGATCTTCCCCCATTCCAGACCACTGCTTTCCTTTGTCTCGGGTGTGAAGTGGTGGACCCATGTCTCATCCAAGGTTATAAACCGACGCAAGAATTCGACGTTTTTGCGGTGAAACATCGCCAAACACTCTGCTGAAGCATCTTCACAATGCTGTTTTTGGTGTATTGAAAGCAAGTGCGGCACCCATCTTGCGCACAGCTTTCTCATCTTCACATTTTCGATCAATATTGCACTTTTTGAAATGTATGTCATTTCAGCTAGTTCACGCGCCTTCAGCCGACGATGATCCAATACCATTTTGCGATTTTTCTTAACTATGTCTGATGTGGGCATCTCAATTGGGCGACCACTATGGTGTTCGTCTTGACAACTCGTACGGCCTTGTTTAAACTTTGCTACCCAATATTTTACAGCCAGTAAACGAAGGAGCAGGCTCCCCCAGAGTAGATTCTAGCTCGGCTTTAATATTGTTTGAACTGGGATCTTTCAAACGGAAATATTGAATTACATAACGGTGATTTATTTTTTCCATGTTCACAAATTCGCTGAGATCGTTTACTTTAGTTTTGTAGCCCCAAAAAAAAATATATTAAACAACGTGGCGGCTTGAAACATAAAACATATGTTTTAAAAGGTTGCCACTTTTCACCAAAGTAACTTTTTTCAAACTGGCACCATCTACACGTCACGTCCGCTAGTTTTGGAACCACTCTCGTATGATTACGTCTGAAATAACTGTTAATTAAATATATGAGAAAATACCAAAAATTAAGTGCTCTACTTCTCAGCGGTTTTCAAGATATTTCAGAATCAAAGTGATTGATTGTATTGAAAGTTTTTGTGTGTAAAGCTTTACTGGCTAATTACCAGTTCAGATAAAAGTGCGAAATTTAGGGCAACTGTAACCTCCATATATGTTAGCATGTAGGTAGAAAAATTTGAAATTGAGACCAGAACGATGTGCAGCGGTTTGCTTTGTTATCTATGAAAGCTTGAAGTTTCTTTTCTCATCCAAGGGACGAGATGGGAATGAAAAAAGCAATTCCATAAAAATACAGTATAGCTTAAGACTCAATTCATGCAATTTATGCAATATTTTCCAGGTTTTTTTCTTTATTCATAGCTGAAAATAAAGATCCTATTCTATTTCGCTGACACCGACATGTCTTTCCCAGAAATTATTTCTTGTGATTTTAAAATCAAGATTGTAGGGTACGTATTTGGGTCAGGGTTCAGCAGATTTCCCTGGAGGTTGGTTTAAAAAAAGAAAAATAAAAATAAAAATAACACATTGTAGACAAGAACTCGTGATAATTGAATTATATTTTACTTGTGCTCTTTGTTGAGCACATTTTCATACCAGTGGACGAAATTTTACAATTTGTGTAAATTTACAGACCATTAGGTTACGATGATGTTCGATAAAGCAAAAAAAGCTAAGGGCGCTAAAAACGGTATTTTGACTAATACCGGATTTTTTTGAATAAGAGTAAGAATGAATGATAGTGAAACCGAACGAAGAACCAAAATCATGTTACGTAAAAAATGAACAATAAATTCAAAAACAAAAATTATGAAATTTTAAAAAATTGAAGTAAACAATAATTACAAACTTTGCATATTAGAGCTCTTTATTAATATTTAGAACCTTTTTTTTAGCATTCGCAAGCCTATTTTCTTATCTTTATTTTGAAAAAACAAAAAAACAAAAATGTAAATTTATTATTGTGTATTGTTATTATTGTGTATTACTGTAGACTTTGTGTTTGAGGTATCCCCACAAAAAAGTCAAGAGGCGCCAAGTCTGGACTACGTGGGGCCATGGGATATCACCTCTTTTCGAAATCAGTCTGCTAGGGAACATCTGCTTCACCACCACCATGGAGTCATTTGATGTGTGACAGGTAGCTCCATCTTGTTGGAACCAAGTTCTGGAATTCACTATTCTTGAACTTTCAATTTCTGGAGCCAAAAATCCGTCCAACATCTCAACATAGCGTTCCGTATTAACTGTGATGTTTGGGTCCGCTTGCATTATCGAAGAAAAAAGGACCAATTATTCCCCTGCCAGAGATTGCTGCCCATACTGTCACTTTAGGACTATGCAATGGTTTCTGGTGTTTGATTTTGGGATTTTCACTGTTCCAGTAACGACAATTTTGACGGTTTACGAACCCATTCATAAGGAAATGAGCCTCGTCAGAGAAAAGGATATTGTCAAAATTGGAAAATCGATTAAGCATTTCATTAGCAAATGCGAGCCTTGTTATGAAGTCAGACTGTTTCAATTCTTGCATTAATTGCAGCTTATATGGATGCAGTTTAAGATCCAATGTTAAAATTCGTTGCAAACTCCGTCGCGATAATTGTAAGACAGACGATCTCTTGCGAGTCGACATTTGGATTTTCTCGTACTGACTCCATAACTCTTTCAACATTGTCTTCTGTCCTAGTTGTTCTTGGGCGACCATTTGCTTGTGGTTTAAATGTTGAACCGGTCTCTTCAAAACGCTTTACCCATATTTTAATTAAATTAGCACTCGGAGCTTCACTAATTCGCCGTAGTCCATATTCAGCACAATATAGTCGCCTAGTAGCAATATATGAACGAGAGTTCTCGTAAAATGCGCGCACGCAAAATGCGCGACGCTTCCCGTCGAAGTGATTCATAGCGACTAAAACTCCATGAGCCCGCCAACCCAACGATGTAGGCGCCCCCCCGCCCGCGCCTTTTCTACCCCGCAAAAAAAGATGATGCAATATGCACGTTCTATTGCACCACCCTGTAGAAGTTTTGCAAACAAAAACCTTCAACAACATGTTTAGAGAAAAATGGTGATATTAAAATTTGTTTTATATATTTGCATATTCTTTTCAGAAATAGGCAGTTGCAAATCAAATTTGTTTACGTTTTTGCAGGATTTTATAATAATTTGTTTCAAATTTGTGCTATTAGAAAAACATAACCGAGGAAAGATATGTTTTCCTACTGCCCTGACTGTTGTCGCTCTTGAACTTAGCATGCCTATGATACGTTAGATAAATTTACGCCAGATTTTTCATTTTTTTGCTCAAAATAATTTTTGACAACTAATTACTTTGTAATCTACAATTTAAGGGCTATTTTGGTATCCTGTACAGGATACCGAAAAAAAACGCATAGGCGCCTAGCAAAATTAGCTTGGCGGCATTGCTATTTATGAAATATTTATCTATTTTTTTGCCATTTTATTAACTATTTATAAAATAAAATTAATAAATTAAAATTAAAATTGAATTGGAACGCATTGTGTTTGTACTGGCGGATAACTTTGAAAATGTACGTATTGTCATTATTCTGGAAATCTGAATTCTAATGTTTTCCTTAGTAGCTAGAAGTGGGCAATAACACCCATGAAGTGGAGGATTTACAGCCAGTTGTTGAAAATATAGTGACCATGCAATCTTCATTATCAAGCTCGTCCAAGAGTGTAGTGATGTTTTAAAAACGACAATAACGGCAATAATGCCAATAACACACAAAACCAAAATTCACCAACTGATGAGTGCAAAAAATTAACAACTTGTATTTACGTTATTTGACGTTCTCTTTCTTCTTCAACATTTTTGTTTACTTTTGCGTAGGAAAAATTGGTCGCATTGCTATTTTTCATATCTTTCTAATAATTTTTTATACATCTTAGCCCCCTTTAGTTTAGCGTGCAAAATTACTCCGTTATCGTATACTGAATAGCATTTGTATGGCGAAATGGGTATAAAATACCAAAAAAAGGTCTTCTGCCCTCGCTCACGCAATATTTTGATAACAGCAAAATATTGGAATAAAATGTTGAATCACATTAGGGTTAGGATATATGTATTTGTTTTACCAATCCGTTTATAACAACTAGAAATACTCATCCAAGATCCCATAAACTCTATAGATTAATATATTTATTTCCGCCTTCCTATGGAAATCACCACAGAGTTCACACCGAATCCGTCGAAAAAACTTGCCCAGAATAAGGCTGAACTGTCCTCTAGAAAATAGACATCTCTTGGAAAATTTCTAACAATTTTGGGGGAAAAATGTGTATGCATAGAATTTTTTAAGGAACCGCCATAATTGTGGGCGTGGTTATTGAAAAATATTAAAAAGATATACATATGTACATTCATTCCTTCAGGTGAACATACAAGTACACGCTGTTGACCACTCATTCGGCGATACGTGTGTACAACATTATCTGCACTACAGATGGGTAGTTCTTTATTCCATTATCGGTTCATTTGGAGAAACATTTACTAATAAAAGAATTAAACACAGCTTTAAAGTAATGAACATTCATGGTTTTTTAAGAACTTTGCCACTTAATTATTAATTTAACGCTGTATTTTCCGGCCTTGCACGACTGCTGAGAAGGAGCATCAGAATTCATGAAAATTTTAAAGGATCGGTATAGTAATATGTACATATATGTTTGTAAGGGACATGTCCTAGTTGCATTCATGATCATTTGAAAGTACGATTTCCCACTAGAAAGATAACTCCCCACCTATTTAGAGATGAGTTGATATCCACGCCTCTGTGGAACGCAGTTTATGCTATTGGCTACATAAGAAGTTAGATTCATTTTAACAAAGTTGGATTTGGTAGTAAATAAGTTGTTATATTATCAATTAACACACTAAAAATTTACCTGAGTTAGTAAACAAATTATGTCTGAGAAAATAGTTTTAGCTTAATACTCGTATACTAATATATCATTTGCTGTAACTGCTTTTATGTGCGTTATCGGTTAAAGAGAAGTTATATTTTCATTCTGCTAGATATTTGAGGGAATTGCGATATTTTTTCCAATGTTTTTTTTTTTGGGATTTAAATAACTTGGAAAATGGCGAACTCTAAATATTACTATTATTGAGGCGAACTCTAAATATTATTATTATTAGAGCTCGCCATTTCCCGAGTTATTTAAATTCCAAAAAAAAAAAAGAAAAAAAAACATCAGGAAAATGTCATAATTTCCCTCAAATGTCTAGCGGAATTAAAATATAACCTCTCTTTAACCGATGAAACACATAGCATATATAACATTAGAAAGTATTTTGAACATCCTGAATATCTCTGAAAATTTTGAGAACGAAGAGGATTTAGAATTCTTTGAATACATCTACGGCTTTGGTTTCTTTTCATACTTAAGATATTTCGAATGCTTTGAATACTTTGAACACAACAAATACCTCGAGTAGAAGACAGCAATTTAAGTAAGACAAATAACTCCACTAAATGTATATTATTAAAATAGAAATACATATTAGTTGTCCTTCTCCCCCAGTGCTCGCCATAGATTAGTGTGTAGTACATAAAAAGTAGTCTCTACTTATACAAACATAGCCCCATATATCTTTCAACTTTCGGCTCGAAGGACCAAAGTCTGACGCAATGATCATTTCTTCAGTGTTAAGAATTGAATCACCATTACAATAAATAGTTTTTCAGCACAAACATCCAAGCTAAGAAGTGTGCAATAATAGAAGGAATAAAATAGGAGATAAGGAGCTTATCAGTCCTGTTAGTGGTTAATATTAGACAGCTGGATTAACCTTTCTCCATCGACATTCTATGACATGATAAGGACAAAGCGTTTATAGGTTTGCAAAATCGGTGAAGCTTAGAACTGCTATACTTGTTATAATAAGCTTATAAAATTTGTGTTCAACAATATCTTGTTATATCTAATTTAGTTTGTCAGTATCTCCCTTAAAACACTTTGTGCTTCCCCTTTGAGAACACAAGGTCGAACGACTCTGAGGACAATCCCCTAACTATACTTTTATTACTTTGTATTCTATACAATTCTATTAAACTTGTTATTGTATCTGCTGCTACTGGCATTGATGACTTTGTTGTTATCATTATTGTTGTTGTTTACATTCCCCCTCTACATATTTGCAACACTTTAACAACCAACCAGCCAACCGACCAACGAACTAACCAACCATCCAGCCATTTCAGTCCTCAAAATATTCGATATATATGAAGAAATTCTGTGAAGTGTAAAATATTTTTTTTTTATTGGTTTTTGTCATAACATTAAAAAGTTTCCTTTATTTTTAAGCTCCCATCCGTTCCTTTACTTTGGTTGTGTTATGCCAAAGACTATGGATACTGATGTTGGGGAGGGTATACGGAAAAGCGTGAAAAGTGATTGAAAATTCATTTTTCGCTTTTTTTGTTTAGAGTTGAAGAAAGATTCGTCTTCACGTTGGGTGCTAAACATTAATCGTAAAAGTTATTTATGATTATGACGGATAATAAATTTGTCTAAAGGAAACTTATTACGAGTTTATGATATGAATTTTACAATTCTCTCTCATTCCCGGCAATCTGGCACAAGCGAATAAAGTTTATTCCATTATTGTGAGGATGGGTGTGATGATGTTTTCTTTCAGGTCTACACTTTGTGAAAAATGATTTTGTGATATGAAACACGATTAAATGTGATGGAATGCGATATCCTCTACGTATGTGGATGTATTGCAGTAGAGATCACATGGTGGAAACAGATTGACAAATTTTTGGCAAGTTATAAAATATTCATGTGTTTGTCGGTTTATGCAAATCCTTTGAATGGATTCATCAAATTTGATTTAGGATTGATTTGAAACAATCTTGTATTAATCAATGAGGCACAGACTTAATTTGCGGTAGAAACAGTTTTCGAATTTACGAAAGTAGCAACAACAAGATTTAGGAGGTGTACCTAAATGGAGCTACGTAAGTGGAGCTGAATCTGTTAAGCCTACTACTATTATAAATTGATCATCTGACTAATTTTTTTATCTGAACCGAAATATATAGAAGTAAAATTTAAATTTAATCAGCATAATTTGGACGAAAACAAGATATAACTTTAACTAAGTACATAGAGAATCAATGAGTCGTATATTTACGTGACTTTGTTTTAGGAAATGCTATTTTTATATAGACTCTATTATTGGAAACACATTGGCGTATTTGTAATAAAAGAAAACAGTGTAGAAATTTCAGTCAGTTGAACTGACTTATGTGTATATTCACCCGATGCCGGTTTGATTTGATGCAAAAGTGTAATGAGTGCATCGCTAAATTCTTATCAAAAACTAATCTGACTTCAAACACAATAAATTTTATTAAATTGGCGAAATTGTATATGTCCGTTTTGATTTTTTGCACTTGTCCATAAATTTTCCAAATGCCAGATGCGTATCAAATGTCAACTGCTGACATTTGTGATACTGCAAGAAAGTTATACACCTATATAGTATACGAGGTGTGTTAAAAAAAGGCGAATTTTCAAATTTCGCGGGCTACGTACACTCGACTTTCGATTATTATTTTTTTTATGTTGGTACACTCGTCTCGAAGATATGTTGACGGTTTTATCCATAAAGCATGTTTAGTTTGTTTGTGAGAGGCGTAAATAAGACAAGTGTTTTATCTTCTCAATCGTCGCAAAACGTCGTCCTTTCATGGGTCACTTCAATCTTGGGAACAGGAAAAAGTCGCAGGGGCCAAATCTGGTGAATATGGTGGCTGAGCCATGATAGCGGTGTTGTTTTTGGCCAAATAATCTCTCACAAGCAAAGATGAGTGAGCGGGTTCATTATCATGATGCAAAAGCCATGAATTTTTTTCCACAATTCTGGGCATTTTTTTCGTATTGCTTTACATAAACGACGCATAATTTCAAGGTAATACTCCTTATTTACCGTACGACTTTGTGGGAAAAACTCCTGATGCGCTACGCCCTGGTAATCGAAGAAACAGTAAGTAAAAGCTTGATTTTTGATCGAACTTGGCATGGTTTTTTCGGTCTTGGCTCTCCTGGACTTTTCGATGCTCACGCGACGTTGTTTTTGGTCAAAATTCAGCAATTTTGGAACGAACTTCGCTGCATGAGCCAACCGATATACCGACATCCTCAGCAAATTCACTAATTGTGATTCGACGATTCTCCATCATCGGTCCAGAGAGGTCCAGAGCGAGCATCGTCATTCACACCTTCTCTACATTCTGTGAAAATCTTGTAACACTTGTAAACACTTTTTTGACTCATAGTACTCTCACCGTATGCCACTGTCAACATTTCAAGTATTTTTGAGCGCTTAATTCCATTTTTCACACAAAATTTGATGCTTCCTCGATCCATTTTTTTCGATAGCAGAAAATCACAGAACATGCAAAACACTTGTCTTATGTATGCCTCTCACAAACGAACTAAACATGCTATATGGATAAAACCGTCAACATATATTCGAGACGAGTGTACCAACATAAAAAAAATAATAGTCGAAAGTCGAATGCACGTAGCCCGCAAAATTTGAAAATTCGCCTTATTTTTTGAACACACCTCGTTTTTGAATCAAATCGGTTAATTGGCGTAGTTTTTTTTAAATTTTACCTTTTCAATACACTTGACAAAACTTTCAATAACCTTGGTCTACAAATTAAGTATTATTTAGTTTCCATACATCGACCGTCTTGTATGGGAAGGGCCAGAAAGGGCGTGGCCTTGGCCATTCAAGTTTTACAGCAAAATTTTCAGTTAATTTCATAATCAAAAGTGTAGGCTACGGCAACCTGCTAGTTGAAAATTAGAGAAAAAAGACAGAGTTTCGGAAGATCGAATAAAATTGCAATGGAAGTGCCAGAAGGGGCGTGATAATACTGCCCGTCTTCTATCTGGCCCTAATTTAACAAACGCTTAGGGTACACCAAATTTGACTGAACTTTGTGTAACTGAATAATAGAGAAAACCCTATAAATAGATGGGTTAAATCGGTTATTCGTATGGGAGGTACGAATAGGGGCAACCCAGTAACATCAATTTTGTATTTTTAAAACTAATTTCATAAAAGGAATAATGTGTGATAATTTCGACTGAATTGCGTATAACTGCTTGGGAGACAAGAAGCTAAAAATATTTTATTGAATCGGTCTAATCAATCGATTTCTTCAAATTTTTACGAGCACTACTAGATTATATAGGGCTTACCCATTTAGTGGTTTTAAAAACCGCGGGTTGGCAAGGCAAGCTATTAAATACCTGTCATCTGAAGTGGTATGTATTTAGTGAAAGGTCTGCCATTTATGAATATGGATCGTTTAACAATCGAAGAGCGCGTAAAATAGTTAAAAGCTACTACAAAAGTTGGGATTCAAACGTGATTCAAAACAACCGATTTTAGCTTTATTGCATGAGAAGTTTATAGAAAGCAAAATTTCGCGATAATCCCGCCCAAAATGTGCGAAAGCGTGATGGAAAACTACCTCAAAAGAATCCACTGCTGCCACCAATCCAGAGGCGATCATTTAAAAGGCATTGTGTTTCTTATATAATGACAAGGTTCAAGCATTATAATGAAATAAAAGTGTCTTATTTAAATTTACTCTTAAAACCTCAAAATGTATCCTAAACATTGTACAAAAATTGAGTTCAGCGAATAACTAAAATTAAAAGTAATTGAAAAAAAGAAAAAAAATAATTAATTTTGAACAAAAATTAATATTTTATAAATCTGCTCAATATTCGAAATTTGTTTTTTTCTAAAATGCTCGGCTTTTGGCAAATCATGGACAGACTTCGCTAATTGTCATTAAAATATTATACATTTTGTGCCATTACTGCAGTATTTACGTTTGGTTTGACATTGCTGATATGAAAATGGCACTAGAACTGGATTACTGGAACTGGAATACTGCCATTATATATGTCATGTGCCACGGATAGCAAATCGACGTATGATCGTGGTTCCTACAGCTCCTATTATGATTTTGATCTTGTTTCGGCGTTGATCACTTCGAAATGCACTTCACTTAGTTGAGCAATCGACAAATCTAGTAAAACCTTCTGAAGCCGACAATTGACAATATCAAGTTGTGTTCAGCTGGTCGATAATTAAAAATCAGCAAATAGAAGAAATAGAAGAAGCTCTCCAATATATACATAGTCATGAGTTGCAAAGGAATTTGCTATTTATTGTACAGGGTGGCGCAATAGAACGTGCATATTTAAAAAATAGATTAAAAAATAAATACAAAAGGTATGGTTAAAATAAATCTAAGGCATTGTAGAGTAATAAATGGAGTTTATTTTTTAAAAATAACATCATCTAAATGGTGACACTCTCTAGGACGGCACTCCTCTAACCGCAAACGAAAATTATTGAAAACTTTCTTCAGTAATACTGGTGTAATGGCTGCTATTTCACCACGGATATTCTCCTTGAGCTGAACGATGCTTCTTGGATTATTACTGTAGACTTTGTGTTTGAGGTATCCCCACAAAAAAAAAGTCAAGGGGCGTCAAGTCTGGACTACGTGGGGGCCATGGGATATCACCTCTTTTCGAAATCAGTCTGCCAGGGAACATCTGCTTCACCACCGCCATGGAGTCATTTGATGTGTGACAGCTAGCTCCATCTTGTTGGAACCAAGTTCTGGAATTCACTATTCTTGAACTTTCAATTTCTGGAGCCAAAAATCCGTCCAACATCTCAACATAGCGTTCCGTATTAACCGTGACGTTTTGGCCCCGCGCATTTTCGAAGAAAAAAGGACCAATTATTCCTCTGCCAGAGATTGCTGCCCATACTGTCACTTTAGGACTATTGTTATGGTTTCTGGTGTTTGATTTTGCGATTTTCACTGTTCCAGTAATGACAATTTTGACGGTTTACGAACCCATTCATAAGGAAATGAGCCTTGTCAGAGAAAAGGATATTTTCAAAATTGGAAAATCGATTAAGCATTTCATTAGCAAATGCGAGCCTTGCTCTTTCAATTCTTGCGTTAATTGCAGCTTATATGGATGCAGTTTAAGATCCAATGTTAAAATTCGTTACAAACTTCGTCGCGATAATTGTAAGACAGACGATCTCTTGCGAGTCTACATTTGTGGATTTCCTCGTACTGACTCCATAACGACCATTTGCTTGTGGTTTAAATGTTGAACCGGTCTCTTCAAAACGCTTTACCCATATTTTAACTAAATTAGCACTCGGAACTTCACTAATTCGCCGTAGTCCATATTCAGCACAATATAGTCGCCTAGTAGCAATATATGAACGAGAGTTCTCGTAAAATGCGCGCACGCAAAATGCGCGACGCTTCCCGTCGAAGTGATTCATAGCGACTAAAACTCCATGAGCCCGCCAACCCAACGATGTAGGCGCGCCCCGCCCGCGCCTTTTCTACCCCGCAGAAAAAGATGATGCAATATGCACGTTCTATTGCTCCACCCTGTACTATTGAAATTACCCCTATTCCAATACCTCCATGCAAATGGATCTTTCATTATTACCTTATTATTTCACCACTACTTTCATATAAGCATAAAAAGCAAATGGAAGGAATTCTGAATTCGCGAATCAAAAGTTAAAAAATTTCCATTCTCTTAGCTGGACCGCTTTATTACTTAAGTTTTTCTTACTAATTGGCTGGAAAAGCGATATCCCGTTGAATAGAAGTATCAAAATTTAATGTAAGTGTGAAGAAATTTCATTAGCAGTTAAAATATCTCAATTGCAAAGTAATACATTTGGCTTTCAAGAAGCCATTAACTTACGCTGTCTCAACCTTTCCTGTGTTAACGGTTTAAAATGCAGATTTGTTTATTCGCAATATAAATGCTGGCTATAACTCACATTGATATTTACTTAGCAATACGTTAACGTAACTTTTAAATGGTGGTTCTTAATGTAATAAATTCATGGAGCTTTCTGTCGTATTATGTGAGTATTAAACCCTTAAATGCTCTTATAAATTATAAACACTTAATTTTACGCTCAAGTGATCTCAACTATATCTGATATATGTGAAAAGTGAACCAAGCTCACATTTATGAGCACATGTCCTTGTCTCCTTGTATACAGACTATAGAAATATACTTGAACATCGTGTGTCGTTCATTACAATTCATAAGCCAAAATATAAATTTCATCAGGCGAATTATTATGGTTGGAGTCATTTACTCATTCACTTCTGCACTCACCCACTTTTCGGCTCCGTAGCTCGCTAACCAGCATCATCACAGTCATTAGGATAAGTAAGCGCTTCGGTTCTTACAGTCTACCGTCCATCCCCTCATTTCGAATGAAATGTTTTTCAAAAAAGCACCGAACATATAGACACAATTACTCTAAAGACTTAGTGGGGGTTGGACGTCTTATATATCGTATGTATTAATATGAACTTATGAGCTGATGTCTGAAAGTGAATGTGTGTTAAGGGTATGTTGCTTTTAAACCGCCATCAGCTATGGAAAATTTTTGAAACAAACGAAATGAATCATCTCCGTCTTACCAAAAATTAACTGAGGCTATAAAGCATTATAACGTATTACGGCCACCTTTTTTCTTTCACTAAATTAACTCAGGCAGACACTGGAAAGTTTAACAAAAAGTACAGTTCAAACTCATAAGGTTGAGCTGTCAAAGCCACTGAGGCAGTTCATGATGAGAATCACAGTGTTTGGTGGCCCTCTGTTAGATAAAACGCAATCAACAAGTCATCAACATTCACCTGCTCTATTGTGATATCATATTTTTTTCTAGTTAGATAATCTGATGTATGAAATTCTTTTTAAGTTGAAACAGTATAATAATTTCAGTCATATGCAGCGACCAATAAGTACACTTACCTATTGCTTTTTGTGGGATATACAGGATGGGCGGGAGTGTTGGCGATTTAATTCTTCAATTTCTCGGCAACGCGCGGCGCGGGGTGGCGGGGGGATATATTGTTCGCTGCGCCGCTTCCTGGAAATTTTGTCGCCGTGGAGCCGTACACGGGAGTGCAGCGTGCATTTTGTGTCCGAGCGTATTACGAAAACAATAAATCAGTGATTACTGCACGACGTTTGTATCGGCATGAACACGATTTACACGATTTAAGTGAAGTTCCAAGCACCAATATGATACGAAAATGGATCAGAATGTTCGAAACAACCGGCTCAACAGTACCAATTACGGTTCGTGGTCGCCCAGTTTCTGCAAGATCAGCTGACATTGTGGAGCGTGTTCGTGTTTCAGTTCAGCGAAATCCGCAACAGTCAACACGTAAGAGAAGTCAGTCTTTGGATGTCAAAAGAGCAACTTTACGACGAATTTCGAAACGTGATTTGCATTTGAAGGCTTATAAGATTCAGATAGTCCAAGAATTAAAACCCGATGCTGCCAATAACCGACTTAACTTTGTCAATTTGATGCTAAATTTCAACAACGTGATTTTTAGTGATGAGGCAAATTTTCACCTTAATGGCCATGTGAACAAGCAAAATTGTCTGTTCTGGTCCGAGACTAATCCCCGACGCTTGCATGAACGTCCACTTCACAGCCCTAAGCTTGTCGTGTGGGCTGAGATAACGTCAACCGGTATTATTGGACCACACTTTTTTGAGGACGAAAGAGGGCATGCGATGACGGTTAGAGCGAACAATTATTGCAACATGCTAGCAGACTTTTTTGTGTCAGCTTTGCAAGAACTTCAAGGCAAGACCTCGAGGATGTGGTTTCAACAGGATGGGGCAACATGTCATACGGCTATGGTATCCATAGAGTTGCTGAAAAATGTTTTTCCTGGAAAACTCATTTCGAAAAGGGGGGATATTGAATGGCCCCCATGTAGCCCCGATCTCTCTCCATGCGATTATTTTCTATGGGGCTACCTCAAATCGGTAGTCTACGAGAATAATCCGACCAATTTAGAGCAGTTGAAGAGGAACATTATTCAGAAAAGTAACAAAATACCGAGAATAACTTTTCAACGAGTTTTCCAAAATTTGCGGCTTCGGTTCCAAGAGTGTAAGGCAGCCGAGGGAAGCCATTTGGACAACATTATTTTTAAGTCTTAAAAATTCCCATGCTTCTACTTTTTAAAAATACAAATATATTTTTTTTATTTTTCGTAGTTTTTTTTTTAATTGAATATTTAAACCGCCAACACCCTTATGGCCCACGCTGTACCTTTGAAGGTAGCTACAATTAATACGACTGCCGACCATGGCAAGTGCCTCCGTCAAGGAAATCCTGCTAAGCCTTCTATCAAATACTTTGCACTCGCCAATATGCCTTATGCGGGAAGGCATTGTAGGCCTTTATTTGCTTTTCATTTCTATTGTAATAAGAATATTTCCTGGGTTCATAAAAAAAGCTGTTCGCCAATTAAAAATTTCCAAATAAGGAGTCATTGAATAGATTTCACCACCTTCTATCGGAAGCCTTATTGAAGGTCTTTCAGCAGATACAGAAGAAGAGGGTATTGTGTGCCATGCTAGAAAATCACGGGTGTGATTAGAGAACAATTCAATACCCCCTTGCCAATTACTACGGAGGAAAAACGATTGAAAGAAATCTACAACCACACACCAGATCTGGCGGATCCTCATTTCTTTAAACCCACCAACATAGAAATCATGCTGGGTAATGACCAGAAAAATAAGATAAAAAAAACAGGCTTGATCAAAACCTCCCCAACAATGCCTATCGTAGAAAGCACTATCTTTGGTTGGGTAATATCTGGAGATTGTGAATATTAATCAACTTCATGTTACAATGTTGAAAGGTGGCCCGCCATGTTGAACTGTGTTCAATTACAATGAATTATGAATTTAAAAATGAAATATTTATAAACTAGAAGGAATAAGTTTCCCATTTTTATGAATTCTCGATTTGATGGAAACCCTTTATGTATGTTCTTGCGACAAAATAAAGCTTTTATGTGACTGCATAAGAAGTTTCCAATCTTCCAATTACTGATATCTAACTCACGTTATTGGTTACAACGCATCAGTTTCTACCTCCTTTCTGAACAACCTTTGAACGAGTAAGTGCTCTTGAACTGAAATAAAATTGTATTACAAATATTAACATTAAAATATAATATTTGTCTTTTATTTTTGGTTCAAGAGCGTTGCATTATAATTCCGCAAACTTTGAGCAAATACAGTCCTTTACCACATTTATAAAAATTCGAAACGGAATCATACAATTTGTGTTCACGGTTAAATCCTTTAAACGGTTATTTTCACTCACGCCCTGAATGCCTTAAAAACGATGTTTTATTAGTCTGGAAGAAATAGAAGACGTCTGCCTTGACTATGACATTAAAATTATTATGGCATATATATGTAGAATATAAAAGGTGTAGAAAAGTAGCCTAAGCCGTAAAGTCTGTTAATGTAATCTGCGTTGCAGTATCCCCTATAAAGAGCTCATGCTTTTAGCATCGACCTTCCGGCTAATCAAAAAAAGAGACATCAAACTGATTACATACTAACAGATATTAGGCATTCTTCCAATGCAATTGACTTAAATGTTATGCTCATTTAAATTCGGATTACGAGATATTAAGCAGAACGATTATGTAGGTGAATAACAGAGGTGGTACAAAGTTTTACAAGTTGCTAGTTCCAGAGAACAGTATAGCTAAAGAAATTAAGCCAAATATTCATCACCACACTGGCTGCCAATTATATCACACATAGGGTCCTGTAAAGTATGCTATGTAACTTAAGAATTTGCTATTCCACTAGGATTTCTTGCCGGAGGATCAGATGATAAATAAGTAATACTGTTTGAGCATTATGCTCAAACATCGAGCATAACTCATCGAGGGATCCGTTTTTAGTCGATAGAAGACATAAGAGAAAAATCTATGCGAGAACTAAAACTCTTTCCGGACACTGCGTTTGAGGAATGTGTTTGATAAGTGTGTTTACTCGGAACAGGCCCACTTTGAGGGCATGAATATGAATGAATGAATAGTAAATATTTCGCGCTATGTTGTTTTTGTTTTTGGCAGGATGTGTAATATAATAAAGTTACTCCTTATCCTATGGTAATGGGTATGATCCATGTAGGAAGATAACAAGAAAGACTTGTTTGATTTTTTTTTTTTCAATTTTTTTTTTATTTAAGTGACAGAAATATTAGCTGAAAACAAACCTTAACGATATCAAAATAGTTAATCGAAGTTAGTCGAATATTTACCAACCATTTCACAAATTTGTTACAATTCGTGGACTCCACATTAAGACTAAAAGACCTTGAACGATTACGGATAGAATTTCAGATGAAGGTAGAAATATAATCCAATTACCTAAATTAAATACTTAATTAGAAGAAAATGTTTGGAATATTTTCCAAAAAGTCAATGAGCTATTGAAAATTAATCTATTCAGGCGAGAAAAACTCTTCTCTGTTGTAAGTTGGTATATCTGCAAGCACTCTTTTAATTAAGCAGGATCCTGGAAAGAAGAGAGGAACACCAACTTTTTAGGCGGAAGAAGCGGTTTTGGAAAGAGCGTGAGGAAATAGAAGGGTACAGGAATAGAGGTGAAGCCCGAAAATTCTACCAAAAGATAAGAAGTATATTGTATGGAACAGGGCTCCACTCCTGTAAGGACAGCGAGGGAAATTTGGTCACAGATACGCAGAATGTGCTGCAACTATGCAGAGAGCCGTTTTATATGCTCTTAGTTCCGGATGGCAGCACGAGTGAGAAAATCACACCAATTGTCGACGATGGCATAAATTGCTCAGCTCCGAGCCAAACAGAGATCAGAATAGCAGTATTACGGGCGCTGATAGCCTGCCAGCAGAGCTATTTAAAACTAGTGGCGATGAGGTGATAAACAGCCTGCATCAGCTTCTAAATACGATTTGGCTCGAGGAAAATATGCCCGATGGCTGGAATTTGAGTGTACTGTGTCCTGTGTTTAAAAAAGGCGCTCCAAGTGTTTGTAAAAACTATTGCGGTATCAGTCTTTTACCCATTGGCTGTAAGGTCATGTGGTCGAGTATGATATGTGAAGGACTAAGGCCTTTTCTAACTGACTTGATTGGACTTTATTAGTGTGGCTTTAGAGCTGGTAAATCCACAACTGACCAGATATTCACACTACTACAAAATCTGGAGAAGATCTAAGAAAAACAGATTCACACGCACCATCATCTTGTCGATTATAAAGCAGCCTTCGATAGCCCGATACGGCAAAAACTATATGAGGTGTTTGAAATTCCTACGAAGCTTATACGTCTTTGTAGGATGACTCTAACTGACACAAAGTCTTCAGTAAAGACAGGCAAAGATCTTAGCAAACCTTTCTACACCAAACATTCAACGACATTCTATCGTGCGACCTCTTCAACATTCTGTTGGAGGTGATTATGAGGAAAGCTCCAGTTAACACGGCTGGTACCGTCTTTAATAAAAAGTCATATGTTACTCGCATATGCAGATGACGTTGACAACTATAATTTTGAAGTGGTGGAGGAATTCATCTATCTCAGATTCTTTGTAAACAAAACGAATGATGTCAGCATGGAGATAAAGAGGACGGTATTGCTTGCTAACAGATGTTACTATGGGCTAAGCAATCGATTCAATAATAAAGCTCTCGCTCGACAAACAAAAATCCGACTGTACCGGACGTTGGTTCCATCTGTGTTGTTATATGGCGCAGAATCCTGGGTTATGACGCAAGTGGATGAATCAGTACGCCGCATGATCAATGAGCTATATGCCGACATTGGCGATGTCAAACGCTTAATATACAGCGATTGCGTTGGCTGGGTCATGTTGTGTGGATGGACCCAAATGATCCGGCATGGAAGGTTTTCGACAAGGAACTCAATGGACGTCGCAGAAGAGGGCAACCAAAACTCCGTTGGAAGGACCAGGCTTTTGAAATACTATTGAAACTTGGCGTAACGAATTGGAGGAGAAGCGCAGAAGATCGAAGCGCTTGGAATTAGATAAGGATGTCTAATGTATCATATAATAGATAAGGATGTCTATTCCAGTCGCCACCTAAAAAAAAGAAGAAGGATGCTGGTAAATTTGAAAATGAATCCCCCTTTCGCGGGAAATGTTAAATGACGAGAAAATGAGAATGAATCGCGAACATTTATAAATTTTCAAAATTTCGTTTCATGTTATCTCCATACTTAACACCAAAGAGGTAGAATTATATCAAATATATCTAAGAGATAGCCTTACCACATTCATCTTCCACCACATAGAAACTTTTGGCGTCATCATCAAGTTCGAACAAAATTGAGTCCCTAATACGTAGACAATGAATAACTCATGAAGACGATGTAATTTACAATTTCGGGAAACAGTAATGAAATCTGTACATTAAGATCTAAACGAACTAATATTGAAAGTTTTGTCAAACGCACTCACTTTGTTGAGCTGTGTAAATGGTTATGTGGTATGTTGTAACACACCGGTTTTGTCTTGGAATAAACTAGATTTCCACCTCAGTTTCCCTAAACGCGTCCGCATACAACAGTTGGTCGTTCTAAAGAGGATTGAATTCAGGCAGTACAGTTGGTGAAAAATATGATAGACGTCAAATTTAAGGCTATTTTAATCTTGTATCACATTGCGATAATTTTTTGCTGTCATATGGTCTGAAACACGATACGCAAAAGGATAATACGAAGTAAATAGTTGGATTTGACGTAATACAAAAACTTGCAACTTAATTTCGAACAAAGCGAGTTTTCAACAAAAGAGTGAAGCACACCAACCAGCAATTTCATCATGTGTACATATGTAGGGTTAACCATTTAGTAGTTTCGAAAGCTCCGGTTTGGCAAGACTGTCAGCTGTTAAATATCTGTCACCTGAAGTGTGATTTATTTAGAGGAAAACTTGCTATTTACGAATATGGACCGTTTAAAAATCGAAGAACGCGTACCAGTAGATAAAACTTATTACAAAAGTGGTGTTTCAAAGGAGCGCTTTCAGTCGAACAAAATTTTCTGCAGCGATGAAGCACATTTCTCACTTGGTAGTTACATCAACAAGCAAAATTGTCGCATATGCGGCCTGGAAAACTCAGAACTGGTTGTGGAGAAACCATTGCATCCGGAAAAAGTGGCTGTTTGATGCGCATTATGGCCTAGAGGTATCGTTGGCCCGTATTTTTTCGAAAATGACGCTGGAGGAAAATCAAAACGATCCACTGCTGCAACCAATCCAGAGGCGGTCATTTAAATGACATTGTATTTCATACATAATGGGAAGGTCCAAGCATTATAATGGAGTAAAAGTTTCATCGAAATCATAGCTTTATGTGTGTTTTATTTAACTTTACTTTTGAAACCTAAAAATGGATAACCCTATCTCAGTTTCTTCGCATACAAGTGAGCGCCCACACATACACATACACACATTCACAGATGCACACACATCATGTCAAATTAATTAAATGCTTGAGCTACGCTACGCTTGTTAGTTTTACGCTTTAGTACGGTAATGACGCTTTCACAAATTCATACACTTTGTACGTGTGTATGTACTAACAAACCTACGCTTACCTACAAATATACACAAATGCTTGGTATATATGTACATATACGTGTGCTTACGTGCCATATGTGCTATATGCGTATGTGTGTGAACAACATTTCCATTACATATGCGAATTAATGTCACATTCGTATGGAATCATCCATGCAATCAACAGCCAAAGGATATGAACCACCATTGAAGAAGGCCTATACAGCTAAGTGAGTGTGAGTGTGTTTGTGTGCGGGTATGTGTAATCGTGTGAATGCCTGTGTATTTGTACAATCTATTTAAATGCTCATTAATTTTTAATTTTTAAAAATGTTTTTTTGTTTCTTTCATTTTTTATATCTTTGTTTATGAAACTCGTATATTTATTTTATAATTGCAATATTCAAATGTGCAACAAAGAACAAACGGAAATAAATAAAAAAAGGAAATACCTGGATACGGTTGAATAACAGATCTCATAATAGTCATTACATTTCCTGAATAGGGCAGGGAGAATCTCATGTTCTGTAGGATTATACCCAAAATTATTTTTAAATTAACCCACTGCTGAATATTGATGTTAAATGTTAAAGAGAGTCGAGAGTTTATGGAGGTTTTACTAGGCTTCGTTCGATTCCGCTTCGACAGATATTCATGAATTTGTGTTTGCGTTCGGTCAACCATAAAAGAAAAGAGAAATTCCTTTGCATCACATGGATGAGATATGCGAGAGCTTTGTACATTCAGTAAACTGACACGCATTCTATTTTTAGATTTACTTAACAGGACATCAGTTTGAGAAGTAGTTAGTAGACTTGTCGATTACTGGATCATTCGAAATATTTATCAAACACATCGAGATGACCTCCGCTCAAAGAAGGATAGCTATCGAAGGTTGAACGATTGTCGGTCACACCGAATGAATCAAAAATACAATTGCAGGATAATCTGAGCTCTTTGTGTAATTTCGTCACATGCCGCGGCGACAGAGAGTCTAATATATCGAAAGAATCTAATTTTGGTTTGTCACCTCCAATAAAAGCTTGTCCTAAACTACAACGATATGTGGAATATAGCATATTTCCGAAACACATTCCGTAATTACTTTCTCAATCGATTCTTTTCTAAAGCCTGATACTCAAAGAATTAGTTCTTCCATATTGTAAAAAAATAAAAGAAAAAAAAAATAATAACGGGTTTTCCAAATAGGATAGGTCGATGTTAACATCCTGTCTCTATTGTTTTGGCGGCGTTTGTCAAATCTTTTGTTTATTATTTAGTCACTGAAGCCAAACCTTCGTGAGTAAACATGGAAGCAATTGATCATTGGTTTTCAAGTCGAGCTGGGTTCTACTCTGCAGGAGTTTAATCCTTCGTTTACGACGGTAAAATATTAGGTAGCAGAGTCTAAACGGGGCCGTACGAGCTGCCACGCTTTCATGCCAGACACGGTTAAGAAAATTCATAAATTGGTGTTGGATGATCGTCGGCTAAAGGTGCGTGAGCTATCCGAAATGATAAGCAATTCAAAAAGTGCTATACGCCGCATAGTGACCGAAGATTTGGAGAATAAAAAACTGGTCGTAAGACGGGAGTCGCGCTTGCTTTCAATAGAGCAAAAACAGCGCCATCAAAATGTTTCAGTAGAGTGTTTGGCGATGTTTCACCGCAATAAAGACGAATTTTTGCGTAGATTTATTATCACTTCACACATGGGACAAACTAACAGTCAAAACAGTAGGCTAAAATGGGAAAATCGTGTCCAAGGAAGGCGAAGACGATTCCATCTGCAGGCATATGCAGGTCATGGCGTCTGTTTTTTGGAATACGCAAGAGATAATTTTTATTGATTCAGATAAATTAAATTCGGATAAAATTACGTTCAGAAACGCGAATATTATGCTAATGTATTGCAGCGTCTAGATGATCAAATTATTGAAAAAAAATGCATATCCGGCCTAAAAAAAAAATAGCTCGGTAGTAAAAGATTTGCCAACAATGAAGTGGTGGAGTCTGCGGTTGACGGTCATTTTAAAGATTTTGAGACTTATTGCGATAAACATGGTATAGAAGCTGTTGAATGTCGCTGGATAAAGTGTATCAAGCTTAAAGGGAGATTATGTTGAAATACAAAGAAAACCTTTCCCAACGTTTTTGTGTTTTTTTTCATGATATGTTTATGTTTGGGACCGTCCTCGTGTGAGATATCAACCTAAGTTTATATGGGTTAAATCATTAATTTGTATAGGAGATAGTTGAACCAACACGATATAAAATTTAGGTTATTGCTGGTTGGGAGAGGTTTTATATTAAACATACTGCGTTTAAAAAAAAATTAATATATTTTATATTTTTTGTGGGAGGTATCAGAAGTTGTGCTATCCCCGGCTGCGATGGCACATTAGGTAGTGGCAAGTTCTAAAAAGTTATATACAAATTTACGGCTGTTATTTTAACTACCTACCAGTAAGCGAGGCAGCCAGACAGATGGGCATCAGTCAAACGACTTAAAAAGTCATGAAACATTCGTTCATTATTATTAAAACTATTGTCGTTTTACCCTTGCTCCACTGCAGAAAATAATTTTTCGAATAATTCAAAAATTCATTATAATTTGAATGTTCCCCTAAAGCACTGAAACTGGTTTTCCCCATCGTATGTCGGATGTGCACATGAAATTTAGTTAATTGATTTGAACCAAAATTTGTTATGGTGATATGATAGCTGTCAAAACACACACAAGGTGACGTTTCGTAATCAAAATTTTGCAGATCCTACCTAATGAAGTGCGACATTGGACATTATAAAACGTTGAAGAGTTTTGAATTTCCAAGGTTCCACAAAACGATATTAATGACATTAAACACATGAAATCCATACAACAACTTGTAATAGCCCAATGATGAATCTTTATTCGTATTGGAATCCTTTTGGCTCTAATGATTTCTTTGTATAAACAATTCCAAAATAATTGGCTATATTTGGCACTCACTCAATTAGGGCCAACAAAAGGAAATCATATATTAGTGAACTTTTCAAACGTTTTTTTCGCAACATGGAATAAAACCGATGAGTGGCACAATAGAAAAGGCACAACGAAATAACAGAAGTGTGTCCTTCGAAAAGTCAGGCAAACTTTAATGCAAATCAGCATTAAGGCCTGCGAATAGTAGGCAAACAATCACGCAATAGTCGAAATAATATTTGCATGCCAAACATTACAAAAGAAAAAAATTGCACTGAAAATTTCAATTTCATTATTATTTTTATTAAAAGCATAAATATTTAACAGCACAGAACAAAAACCAAGACATTCGATTCACAGTGGTAGTGGCCACTTCCATATTTGTGCCGCAAAGGTCAGTAGTTGAATACAAAAGGAAAACAAAAAAAAAAAAAAAAAAAAGAAAATGACAACAAATGGAGAAAGATTTTTCCATTTATGGACAGTACATCTTTTGTGGTTTCTATCTTATTAATTACAATGGGATAGAATAAAAAGGAAGAGGCAACAAAATGACCTAAAACTGTCAATTCATCATATCTGTGGCAGCCACAGTAAAGCAACGCAAATACCCCCGCAAATCGTATAGCTCAAGATACGAGTATACGAGCATAGCAACTAACATCAAATATTTCCTATTAACTTTTCTCTCACATCTGACCATTTCCTTTGACATTATTGAGTTGATGGTGATGACGATGACGATAACAAAGGCGTAGTCGTTGGCTTTGTCGATGTAGGTGATGGTTTTAATGACGCTTGTCATAAGATATAACACGATAAGGATCTAGGTTCTGCTTTCTCTCAATGGTTAAAAAACTAAGCACGAAGAGCATATTTTCCCGAATAACTCTCAACGTCATCACAACGTCGTAATTGAATTTCTTATGTTGGATAAGCTGAAAATATCATCATAAAGAATTTGAATACAGAGACCATAGCGAAAAAAAATGTAAATGTTAATATTGATTAATAAATATTCTTTAAATCTACAACGGGGAGAATCAAAATTTGCTTAGTTTCAGTGGTAATGAGAAATGAGAAAACAGTGCGCAACATGGGTGCCGCGCTTGCTATCAATAGAGCAGGCTTGGAATAATTACCGGCGAATGGCGTTGTGCAAGCTTTCCTGGAAATTTATTGAAAATTTACTCACGAAGGCCAATCAGACACGAAATAACTTCATTTGACTGCCCGCTAACTATCAAGGGTGTACTGTCAAATTTTAGACAAGCTGCGGGGGCGTCCCAAAACTAGGCAATGGTGCCAGTAGTTTGGAAAAAAAAAAATACTTTATCGATATTTTGGTTTTGTACCCTTATGAAACATATATTTTAGGCCATCAAAAGGAAACGATCTCAGTTAGTTTGTAAACGTGGAAAAAATTGGTCGCCATTATGTAATTCAATATTTTCATTTGAAAGGCCTCGACTATATTCTACTCTCGGGAGTTTGCTCTTTCGTTTACGACTGTACCATATTGGATAGCAGATTTTAAACGAGGCCGTACGATCTGCCAAGATGAACACCGTAATGGTCGACCAATTGAGGTGTTCGCGCCAGCCATGGTTATGAAAATCCACAAAAAGGTATTGGATGATCTTTGGCAGAAGGTGCATGAGCTAGCTGAAATGACAGGCATTTCAAAAAGTGTTATACATCGTTTATTGATCGAAGATTTGAAAATGAGAAAGAAGTGCGCCAGATGGGTGCCGCGCTTGCTTTCAATAGAGCAAAAACATCATAGTAAAGATGTTTCAATAGAGTCTGTGGCGGTGTGTCACCGCAATAAAGTCGAATTTTTGCATCGATTTATAAACATGGATGAGACATGGGTTCATTACTTCACACCTGAGACAAAGCAGCAGCCAGTGAGTGGAAAGGGAAAATCGTGTACGAAGAAGGCGAATTCAATTTCATCTGCTGGCAAGGCCATGGTGTCTGTTTTTTTGAGATGCACATGGAATTATTTTTACTGATCATCTTTAGAAATAATAATGAAATTAAGGCTGCATTTAGAACAAAAGGATGTGTTGTTTCATCAAGACAATGCTCCATTTTATATATCCACTATTGCGATGGCCAAAATTAATTAATTGAAGTTCCAGCAGCTTCATCATGCACCTTATTCGCCAGATTTAACTCCCTCGGGCTATTTTCTACTTCCAAAAATTGGAAAAATGGCTCGGTCTTAAACGATTTGAGAAAAGACGTGGAGACTGAGGTTGATGGCTGATTTAAGGAGTTTAGCATTTCTTACTATAAACAGGGTATAGAAGCTATTGAATATCACTGGAAAAGGTTTAAGGGAGATTATGTTGAAAAATAGAGAAAATTGTTCATAACTATTTTGCGTCTTTCTTGTATTGTCGGCTAGTTTAAAAGGCTGCCTTAAAACAAAAAGGCAAAAATATGAAATGAAATTTAAGAAAAATTGTATTATGCCTCGATAAAAAATTGTTTAAAAAATAATTTTTGAGAAATCTTCGAAAAATTGTTCCGTTTGAAATCCATTCTTTTTGCATGACATTGAAAGCCTTATTTATCATAATTAGAATTGTCTGCTAGCTGCTACTTTTACCCATCTTTCTGGTAAAGGACGAATTCCGTCACGGTAAAATTTTTCATTTTTTAAGGCTATTCACGAATCTAGCCATTCCTTGATGTCGTCATATGAATGGAAGTGCTGGTCAGCCAGACCGTGTGCTATCGAACGGAACAAGTGATAATCGGGCGGCGCAATATCTGGAGAATATGGCGGATGTGGCATTTCCAGATAGGTTTTAACGGGCTTGGCCATGTGAGGCCGAGCGTTATCGTGCTGAAGAATCACTTTTTCGTACTCTGCCGCGTATTATGAGCATTTCTCGCGCAGAGCTCGGCTCAATTGCATTAAGTGAAGTCGATACCGATCTTCAGTGATGACTTTGCTTGGTTTCAGCAGCTCGTAATAATTAACACCGACCTCGTTCCACCAAATGCAGAGCATAACCTTCGCAGCGTGAATATTCGGCCGAGGCGACGATGTGGAAGCATGACCGGACAGCCTCCATGACTTTCTTTTCTTTGGATTGCTGTAGTGAATTAATTTTTCATCACTCGTTGTAATACGATAAAGAAAACCCTTCCTTTTTTTGCCACTGAAGCGGTTGTTGGCTTCAATTCATAAGGAACCCAACTTTCTTGTTTTTGAATTATTCCCAACGCATGCAATCGTTTGGAAATGGCTTGGTAGGCAATTTCTAACACCGAGGCAAGCTCTACCTCCGTTTGACGCGGATCTCCACCAAGCAATGCCATCAATTTAGCGTCTTCGAAGGATTTTCGTCTTCCTTCACTCGAATGGTCGTCAACATCAAAATAACCGTCTTTAAAGCGGTAGAACCAATCTCGACGCGTTGTTTCACTTAAAGCAACATCTCCGTAAACGTTTTGATGCTTTCAGTAAGCTTCAGCCGCCGTTTTCTTGGGTTGAAAGAAGAAAATCAATACTTCCCACGTATGACGATTATTTGGCAGAAAATCATACATATTCACACAACAAAAGAATATGACGTTAAAGAAAATCTCGGTAATGTTTACCACATATCTAAGCTTGGCTCATTACGTTTAAGTTATGGCAGAATCGACTAGCACTTGCAGCTGGCGCCATCTATTGGCAAACAGCGGGAACTTAGTTGCTCACCTAACAGTCACTCATTTTTTGCGAACAATTTTTGTATATGAACAAATCAACAAGCTTTTAATAGGGCTATCATCTACAACATCAAGCGGTGTTAACAAATCAGAAATTGAAAGCTTGCCAAATCTTTATTTGATACGGACATGAATTCTTTACCCTACTTAAAGGAAATTGCTATAAATTCTTCATTCACTCAAAAAGAATTATAATATTTTAGGACTTTTAGTGTAACTATTTTATAAAACATTACATCAGCACCGTTATTCCAGATTTCTTTGCTTTCAACTCTCTTTCTAAAGTATTGATATCTGGTTTTCATATCTGAAACAAAGAAGGTCCCTGTTTGATCAAAACTCCCTCAAACTCGGATATTATACAAACACCTTGGAAAGTAATATACTTTTTTAGCTATCAAAGAATCTAACTTACAATTTATGGAAGACTTTCCTGGCAATATGGCATTAAATTAATATTATTCAAAATTGTATAATACTGTGGTTGTCTTCATATTACATTAAATCTGTGTGGCCTCCTCCCTCATTATGGTGTTGTACAGAAATATCTAGTACATTTGAGTATATCTAAATGCCTTTTAGATTTGTTTTCTTAGGTTTCATATTTTGCAGTACTTGACATTGTTGTCAAAATGAAATACCATTTTTAGCAACAATGACAGCAACGGAAGCAGCAAAAAGGAAAAAAAAAACGACAACTCGGTAAAGTTTTCTATTAAGCGTAGCAGGTGTTCCAAAGTGTCAACTAAATTACACCAGCTATAACAATCCCAGCACAACTGGGTGTATGGAGAGAACGACCAAGAAAGAAAATTATGACAAAGAGATGAAGAGGTGAAGCACTTTCAATATTTTGAAGAAACGAAAACCACAAACAACGCCCTCGACAGCATTAGCAGCAGTAACAACAAATAAGGGTCAAACATGATTTATGCTGAGAAAATGTTCCAAATGCTGGCAAGGCACGGAAAAACCCATTGTATTGTGTAAAACAGCATAAGAAATGTTAAGGAGTACTTGGTTATTAAATTAATTTGATTTATAATGGGGTCGGTCATTAACCACAAGTCCGAGATCTGTGTTTGTATGCGGATGTGGACCTCAATGGTAGCAAATTTTGTGCCTTCGTTACTGGGTTTCTGCCAGCAATTGAAAAGAAAACATAATGCTATTATACATGTTAGGCAATAAACAAGTGACAGATTTCCATTTCACTGGAATTGCAGATTTTTATTTGTGATTCCATGGCAATGAAACCTACGACGTTGATATTCGAAGTATTGTCAGCATGATCCAATTAAGGAAATATAAATAGTTTCATCTCGCCTCCAGTCGATAACCAACACCTTGGTTGCAGCTGTGGATCCTTTTAGATCACTTTCTTGCACGTTTCGGGCGGTATCTCGCTCATAACTTGACAAATGCTGGTTTTCAAATGTTCCAACTTTTGAGGATTATCCACGTAAACACGGTCTTTGATGTAGTCTAATGACTTCAAATCACACGATCTTGGTGGCAAATTGACGTCGCCAAAACGTGATATTACGTTTCCTGAATACTTCTCATGCAATAAAGGCAAAATCAGTGGTAATGTGTGGTATGTACGAGTATATTGCGATAGTGCGTAATCCTGACCATATTAGTAACGCTTCCAGTCTCTTCAAATTTCTTTATAAACTTGCCAAAGCGCACGAAAAGGGTCCACGTTTGAATCACCACTTTTGTAGTTGATTTTAACTACTTTTAAGTGTTCTTCGGCTGTTAAACGATTCATATACGTAAATGGCAAACCTTTCACTAACCAAGTAATACTTCAGATAACAGGTATTTAACAGCTGATAGCCTTGCCATACCGGAGGTTTTGAAACCAATAAATGTATAATCCTATGCTACTGGATTGGAGAAAAAAGTAATTTCAGTTTTTTCACACGACTGAAATTTTTGTCTTTTTGAAGATTTTAGGTCAGCGCAATAAATTGCTTATTATGCCATTACAAAGATTCACTTTGTGATATGTCAAACATTTTCAGTGGTCAGCTTACTTTTAAACTGAGTTATGAATTTTGCATTATTACTCGTATATAAAAAAATTTGAAAAAGACATCGAAGCACAGTGGGATACTTGTGACGTGTCAATATTGGTCCACGAAATTTTGTTGTAGGAATTTCACGCTCGAAGATGATTACTGCCGACCGCCCCACCCCAATTGGGCTAATGACTATGATATCAAAACCACTCGAAGAGTTGTAGAGCATCTGAAAGTGTTGCACATTGATCATTTGAAGAAATCCACTTAGCAAACCGGATAAACATTTGCGACTTGCTGCTTGAACGCAACCCAAGTTAAAATTTCTTGAAACGCATTATGCATTAGGGACGAAAATTGGATTCTTTACAAAAGTGCCAACTGAAAAAGGTCCTGGTTCAAGCATGATGACAATATTCAAATCTCATGTAAGGCTGAATTAAAAAAAAAACTGAGTGGATGAGACTTTGATGGGTTTCTAGTTTGAGCTGCTTCAAAGGAACTAAACAAAGTAAAGCACTGAAAAAAGACCTGAATAAGTAAATCGAAAAGTAAAGGAAAGAGATTTTCTACCACAATACAATGTAAATTAGGCTGAGAGGGGATGCCAGATCCACGTTACGGTGATATTCCGGTGTCTGCCACATTATCTGATTGAAAATTCTTCGATATATATTAGAAGCTACAAATCGAGTTGTTCCAATATTTTGCTGCGAAGATTTTATCATTCTTGATTACAAAACGAAAGTACATCGATTTTCAATTCTGATTCAAATTGAGAAAGAACTGTGTAAAACTATTATTTCGTTTCGACTAATCTAATCTCAATATATACTTCAATACGATCTGATGAAGAATAGGAATCAAAGAAGTTGAACATTTTCTGATTCCAATTAGAATCAAATATTCTGATCCCAATTGAGAAAAAAATGATTGAAAATATTATTTCGTTTCAAATAATCGAATCAAAATATTTATTTCATAACGCTATGATGAAAAATAGGACTCAAAGTAGTTGCAAATTTTTTGCCTCTAATTAGAATCAAATTTTCCGATCCCAAGTGAGAAAAATTTTCTAATCAAAATATCTGTTTCATTATGCTTTGATAAAGAATCAGAGTCAAAGTAGTTGCAAATTTTCCATGTACGAAGTGTTAATAATGTGTGTCGAATGTTAATAAGAAATATCTTCTAATGAACTTTACATATGTTTGCAATATTAAAATATCGAAATTAAACTGAACTGTTGTGAAGTTCCCTGATTGAAGTTTCGTGTTTGTTTGTCTTCATCGACTAGTAATAACTGGAATGAAATTCTCACATAAAAATATTCACAAAGCAATTTGATTGCCTGCTGATCATAAACTGAACATCAGACTGGTTGTGCTTCTAGTGCTATTAACGTGCGTATGATTTGTGATGCTAACATAGACTCGGATAAGCAAAGCGAAAAACGTGTGGACGAAAAACGTAAGCAGTCGAGCTGACGTATATGTAGATGGTGCCAGTAGTTTGAAAAAAATTATTTTGGCGAAAAATGACATAAAACATAAGTTTTAAGTTTCAAGGCACTACGTTGTTTAGTATTTCTATTTGAGCCATCAAAAGTAAACGATCTCAGTGAATTTGTAAACATGGAAAAAATTGCTCACGATTATGTAATTAAATATCTCCATTTGAAAGGTCGCAGCCCAATCTATATTAAAGCCGAGCTAGACTCTACTCTGGGGAAGTATGCTCCTTCGTTTACGACTGTAAAATGTAGGGCTGCAGAATTTAAACGAGGTCGTACGAGCTGCCAAGACAAACACCGTACTTGTCGACTACTACACTGGAAAGCTGTGTGCGAGACGGATGCCGCGCTTGCTTTCAATAGAGCAAAAACAGTGTGGTGAAAATGTTTGGCGCCAATTTATAACCATGGATGAGACATGAGTCCACCACTTCACACCTGAGACAAAGGAGCAGCCAGAGAGTGGACTGGAATGGGAAAATCGTGTCCAAAGAAGGTTCTGTCTGCAGGCAAGGTTATGGCGTCTGTTTTTTTTTTTTTTTTTTTTTGGGATGCTCATGGGATTATTTGTATTGATTATCTTTAGAAAGGAAAAACCATCAATAGCGAATATTATGCTAATTTATTGAAGCGAAATTATGGGAAAAGGCTGCATTTGATGACAAATAAAGTGTTTTTTAATTAATATATTAAAGTTGGAGTTGTTTCATCACGCACCTTATTCGCTAGATTTATCTGCCTCGGACTTTTTTCTATTTCCGAATTGAAAAAAGTAACTCTGTGGTAAAAGCTTTGCCAACAATGAAGAGATGGAGTCTGCGGTCGGTGGCTTTTTTAAGGATTTTAACGGAAAAAGTGTGTCGAGCCAAACAGAGATCATATTAAAAAATACAGAAAATTGTACTCAACCTTTTTGTGTATTCTTTGTTAGGTCGGCTAGATTTGGGACCGCCCACGTAAATTACATTCGTTCATAACTCACATTTTTCACATGTACACCTACTTTCAGGTATACTGTACTTTAATTGAGATAATTTGTGTTACGGTAGTTGCAGTTATTCACATCCAATATGATATCCACAACTGAATTATTTAGTTCGACATCCGATAATGAATGACAGTTGTGGCTCTACAATTGTTCATATTGAATCCGATTCTTTAGCCTTTATTTTTTAAAATAAATAATAGGGATATGATATTATATTAATTTTTAGTATTTGATTATAACTATTAAGACTCAATATATAGAAAATATTTGAACTAAGTAAAACAAAATTTGTCTCTATATTTTCAGGTATGTCTAATTGAACATTTCCCAGGTTCACTGTAAGTCACACGTAAAATCAATACTATTTATGCCAATATATAAAAATAAACCCTTTTTTCACACTTATTCGTAGATACTGCGATACAAAAATGTTGTATGTTTTAATGACTGACAAATATAACTAATAATAAAAAAACGTACACAGTTATTTTGTTAGCAATACACCAAAAAAACGCTCATACGTGATAAAAGTAAAATGCATTCCATTCATTACATCTGGTTTCAACGACTTTATTTCATTATTATTGTGGTATCGCTGTTATTAACTCTTTCATTGATTTTGTACGATTGTATACTTAATGTGCTAGCATACTGAGGTTTGTGGAATAGTATCTTTCAGACACCAAAAATTCAGCTGGTCCGAAGCTTGTTTATCCACTACAAGTGATTGTTGTCCACAGTTTCACGGGCGATATAACGGATATATCACTTTGCAACAAAAAAAGATGGGCCAGTCTTTTTTTCTAATTGAAAATCCTCTAAATCTTCTGAAGAAATCATAACTACACTCGTATCTGGGGTGATCTTTAACAAGTTTTTGTACAAGCAAGATAGTGCGTACTCGATCTGTAATGACAGTGGATCCTAATATCTTGAACGATGTGTCGCCTTATTACTGATTTTATTGCTTTTCCCCAGTGAAAATTCAAACCTTTCGGTTTTTTTTGACAATCACGCCCACCATTACATTCATCGCTTAAAACTCGAATAAGTTTGAATGGCTGTTTCTCAGAGCTGCTGTTATATAGGTATATTAATGAACAAATTCCGAAAAACTCTAAATTTCTTTGAACATGCGTTAAGCTCTTGTATGAAAAACATTTTCCCTTCTCTAATCCTGCTCACTTCTGACATGTGATGATGACGTTCCGGTCATATTTTGTGTTTTTATACCTTCACCCGGAGAAATGAAGCTATATGTCCTTTGCTAAGGTTACATTTGTGACATTTGTGTGAAAGCGTTTTAAATATCATAATTACCAAATAGGTCTCATGAATATTTTAGGTCTGGCTGGGTGCCTGATGCACACGGCAACTGCTGTAAAAATATGTAGAAGTTCTAAACTTTGCATAGACTAATACGTTTATCGGACCGTAGCCGAGGATTTTAAATGGGTTTCTTTTAATTCCCCTACAAGTTGGAGGATTTCCCTAAATTAACTTCTGTAACTTCTCATACGTAACCTGCAGTAACCCACATTTTTTCATTCCTCTCTTTTCTAATATTTTGGAAATTTTGAAAAAATTGACTTATTAATTCCACCCCTTCTGATAACTCTCATAGAAATGACTATTTAACTCATATATTCCTAGGTTCATATCGTTTTATGTAGTTAAACTAAATTTAATCAAATTTAGTACATGTTTAGCTTGCACTCAGAACGGAAACAGAGAGCATTGCCACGCCATTCCATGACTGATTGGTAGAAATTCAATTATTCCCCGGTAAATTCTAACTGCAGTAGTCTACATTTGTTCATTACATTGTTTTGCGATTTTCTATAAAACTGGAGAAAAACAAACAAGAAACTACGCCTATTCTGGTACCTTCCATTCCTATTCTATGACCGATATAGTCGACGCATTCTTACCTTTTTTATACTTTACTTTCAATTTGTTGTGCCAAACTCGGCCAAATTAACTATACCAAATTTAACTATATTTTGGATATTGGTTGGATATTGGAGATTGGAAGATTGCAGTTCGTAGTTAAGTTAATAAAATTATTTTCTATGATAATAAGTTATAATGCCGGATAAAACGTGAGAAAATCAACGGAATAACCATGCTCTCTTCGGTACATCCAGTACAAACTACTTTATTTAATATATATATTCCTCGACATGTATCTTTCCACTGTATTCAACGTCAGACATTTAGTACTGCAAATGAAAATAGAAAACATTGTCAGCCTTTGGTAGTACCTCTACATTTCGCATACGGCGGAAGTATTTTTATACTTTTACCCAAAGAAATTAAGGCAATTCACCACGCCTCTTCTGGAATGAAGGACGGATGGATAGATGAATGAAGATATATGTGACTCCGCTCACCTGACGGAAATTTCTGGCCTGGGCACTTATTAGCAATTGGAAAATGGCTTCTTAAAATGGACATAAGTTGCACCTTTTCGCTTCCTATTAACTACATTTGCAATTAAGGCAGAAATGATAAAATTCTAAGAAAACTTCTTAAAAATTCATATTATTCTAGAGGAGGATTCAGGCCTTTGTAATATCTGCGCTCCACACTATAGAAGACGATATGTGTAGGACAAGGTGGTATATTGAAAATTCTCTCCTTCCATACATAATACTCGTAGAATGATTTTGCCAGTTTTTTCCTGTAAAAATCAATATTTTGGGGACTTTTTGCCAACAAATATGTGTAAAAAGTACAAGGGCCGGTAACGAATTTTTCTGGCATCTATACAGCTACAATGTTTTTAATTCCATTACTAAGGATGACAGGTTTCTATAAAAAAAAAACTGAAACACGTAAATTTGTCTAAAATTGGGTTTAGTCCTTGCAAAAAGCCCGACCTAACAAAGAAGACACAAAAAGTTGTAAAAATTTTCTTTACTTTTCAACATAACTTCTCTTTTGCTCGATACACTTTGTCCGGCAATATTTTACAGCTTCTTTAGCCTGTTAAAACTTCTTAAAACAGTCATCAACTGTTGATTCCACCTCTTCATTGTTGGCAAACCTCTTACCACCGAGCCGTTTTTTAAATTTGAAAATAGAAAACTGTCCGATGGAGTTAAACCAGACGAATGAGGTGCGTGATGATGCAGTTCGAACTTTAATTTTTGCTCTATTGAAAGCACACACGGCACCCATCTGGCGCACAGCTTCCTCACTTTCAAATCTTTGGTCAATATAGATGTATTGTACTTTTTGAAATGTCTATCATTTCAACTGCGATTAGCCGACGCACCTACCATTTTATAAGTTTTCTTAATCGTGTCCGACGTGGAAACCTCAATTGATCGACCACTACGATGTTCGTTTTGGCTGCTCGTACAACCTCCTTTAAACTCTGCTACCGAATATTTTACAGTCGTAAATGAAAGAGCAGATTCCCCCAGTAGAATAGAATCTAGCTCGGCTTTAATATTGGTTCGACTGAGATTTTTCAAATGGAAATATTGAAATATTACATAACGGTGACTAATTTTTTTCTATGTTTTTAATAATTCACTGAGATCGTTTACTTTTTATGGCTCAAATAAAAATACTAAACAACGTGGCGTCATTAAACTTAAAGCGTGTGTTTTATAAGATTGCCACCTTTCACCAAAACAATTTTTCGCGTCGGGTCGGCTAGTTTTGGGACTGCCCTCTTATGTCTAATGAGGATTTCGTATGCATGTTCGAAGAAGAAGACTATAAGATAATATTGGGCAACATTTTCGGCACTTAACTTAAGCTGTTCGTACTTTTGAGAGACAAGTCGACTAACGGGTATCCTATATTGAGATAAAGAGTGTCCCAACAAGAACGCAAGATTTAAATTTGGCACCATTCGTAGTGTCATTGTTTGACATTTGAACAATTGTTATTGTTTTCTAGTAGAAGTTCGCAAATTGCAATCAAGAGATTAATGGATAAATTTGCCAAAACTGGGTCTGTTAGTGATGCAAAGACAACAACGCGCCTTCGACCAGGTCGATCGACCGAAAATGTCGCAGCTGTACGTGATGATATCGCTCGAACTCCATCCACTTCAATTCGACACCGAGCTCAGCAAATTGGTGTCTCCAAATCCACTATGCAGCGAATTTTGAAGAAAGATTTGCATCTTCATGCACACAAAGTTCAATTGACTCAGGAACTGAAGCCAGCTGACCATGGACAGCGAAGGGAGTTCGTTAGTTGGATATTGGAGAGACAGCATGCTGATTTTGCCGGTAAAATCATCTTCAGTGACGAGGCCCATTTCCATCTTGATGGCTTCGTCAATAGGCAGAATTGTCGCATTTGGGGTGAGGAAAATCCTCGAGTGATTCACGAGAAGCAAATGCATCCTCAACATGTCACTGTGTGGTGTGGATTTTGGGCTGGAGGAATCATTGGACCTTTTTTTATGAAAATGAGGCATCTAAAGCGCAAACAGTAAATGGTGTTCGGTATCGTGAAATGATAACCAGTTTTTTCGTGCCTAAAATTTAAGAAATTAATGTGGAGGGCATGTGGTTTCAACAAAACGGCGCCACATATCATACAGCCAGAGAAACAATTCAATTGCTGCATCAGTCATTTAAATCTTGCGTTCTTGTTGGGACACCCTTTATAATGTTATGACAATCAATATTATTGTACCTTCTGTGGGCTCACTTGAGTATTTCCAGTAGCTACCCAGGTGATGTTAAAAAAAATTTAGAACCTTAGGTAACTACTTTGAATATCTATTTAAAAAGTATTATTCTGAAACAGTATTACGTCTACAAAGTGTAGAATAATTAAAAATTTATTTTAGAAATGTTACTTTTATTGCACAGAGAATAAGAAAGTTAAAGCAAAAAATCGAAATTCTTAAATTTACATTAGGTTATTTACGAAGCAGCAATGTGGACCATTTCGCTTTTGTGTATTTTGCATTTCGCTCTTGCTGAGAACTTCCCGAAAAAACTAAATGCGACAAAAATGCGATAATATTTGTGAACCTGAAAAATGTTCAAAGTTAGAGTGCTCCCATAACGGTCATAATTTACACCCTGTGAAGCAAATTTTGTGAAAATAGATTTGTGAGACTGGACTGTGTACTGAATTATATTAAAATCTGAATTCGTTCTCATGTATTTTATATCCCTACAACGCGCAATTTGAAAGTTGAGTGTATTTCCCTTTTATTTATCATACGTACAATCTTCGGTGCGACCTTATGTCCTGTTGGTTACGTTGCAAAGATATGATAATTATTATACGTTACAGTTTACGACAAATCATCGCTAACTAAAACAAATATAAATTAGGTATAAGTTTAAAATTGTTATGTTCATCTGACAGAAGATTCCTTAGAAATAATAAATAAATAAGTAAATAAATTGTAATTTTTCAGCCATTCCTCCTTTCTTTGGTTTTTCTTTGACTCTCTTATTACGTTTACCATTTATTGCCTAGTTTAATAATGAGCTCTGACCTTCATTTGATTCAACAACATTTGCATGAATTTCCTCTTAGCACAGTGGATACTGTGATATTAATTTTAATATTAGGGATATCCTTCATATAATTACTTTCCGAGCCTATATATGTATATATTAAGATTTAAGATTTAAATGCGAGCATACCAAAATCGCTGGCCATTGGCCATAATCCTTACCACTTAAACTCAACGTATAATTGCAAACAATTTAGTTGTTGTAGTTCTTTCTTCATTTCGTACAACTTTGGGTTATGGACTAGCATCTAATGTTGTTGCTGAAGCTTAAATTGCTTTAATATCCTTTTGATTAACGTAATTAAATACATTTTGTTCAACTCCTCTTGCCTTTTAAGGCAGCAATTTATGTGTTTTCTTTTTGCTTTTGCCCCTAAATTTTATTTTCTTTTCCTAAATTCTCTCACACACTTGTGTAGCATTAGATACTAAATACTACCGCACTAATAACTTCTAACGTTTCAAGAGTTTTAAATGCTCAAATGTTAAGTATCCGTTTCTGGAATATCGTTCTCGAAATCAAAATTGTTCTGTTCTTCAAAAGGTTTTAAAGCGCAGAGGGGAAGAGCAGCGGCCGCTTAGTGTGTAAGTGCATTTATATACACAAACATTTCCTACTTCTTGTCCTGCTTTAATTTTGTATATCTCGTATGTCATTCTTTTTCTCTTTAGGTTTCCGCATCCTCCGTTTGTTGAAATGTATTTTTGTAGTCGTGTTCTTGTTTTGTTGAGATTACATCTTTTCTTCATTTTCCGTACCCGCGACCGCGACTTCCTTCCTCTCATGGTTCGTGTCCTTCATTTCGAAATTTTCATTTTTCTTGTCTCGTTAGCAGCATCAACAACAGCGCAGCTTAGAAGTCATATCTTTTCGCTTTTATAAATTATAATAAAGAAAAAAAAAACAACTCTCCCAAAAGAGGAGAACATAAAATACTGAAGACACTGTCGCCTTCCATCTAAACTGGTGTTTCTGCGTGAAACGCAAATTCATTTCATTGTTTTAAGTTTTGCCTTTGCTGTAAATTGCGGAAACCAGTGACGAAAAGTTTAATAGTGCACTATTTTATGTACCAGAGAAGTTTTAAAACGAGTGTAGGGAATCGGACAGACAAGGTGAGACTATGAGAATTTAGTTTAGCGATATAGAAAATAAAACTAAACCAAAAGAAGACCTGTTTTTTTAATACGTCTTTAAGTAAATTTTTTGATGACTAAACTCGTTTTGCTTTTGGAAACCATAAATCTTAAACGAAATCAGTCGTTTTTCCATCCCTTTTAGATTTTATGCAATTAATTTTCGAAAACTGGCGACAGGAATACTTCTATACAGTAAATCAGTTTCGGAAGCACAACTTTCTTTCTCTTAAGGTAAACCGATAACGATTTCATTTTGTGGGTTTCATAACATGAATTATTTTTCGCACTCCAGGGTCATCACTAAAGCGCTAAAGCTTTTTGTGTCTATCCTGACAAAGAGTTTGTTTTAGACAACTATTTTTTTTTTTATCTCTGGTCCAAGACATTTTCCTTACTATTTTATTTATTTTAAAAATTATATTATAGACCACCAGAAAATCGCAGAACTCGTTTTTATTTGTTTTCTGTTTCCCAATTCTTTATTTTTTTTTTTCGTTTTTTCTTTTAAAGAGCTTACTTTCCACGCTTTTAATTTATTTTCATATGATGACATGTCCAATCAAACTTTGAAAATATATTAGCGTTTCCTAAAAGAATTTGGTTTCCAATGTACAAAAACAATTTTTTTTTTGAAATTGCGCCCGAAATATTTTATATTTTTGTGCTTCTCTTTTAATAATTCCTTTTACTAGCAGAAAAGTCCAAAAAATTTCACTTTTTGTTCAGATTTTTTTCTGTCAAACTAAAATTTAACAAAATTTGTTCAACTAGAACTCATTTGGTGAACTTTTGTGATTTTTTTTACTACCTTTTCCAAATTATACACTCTGCGCCCCCTGATGGAACAAAAACAACTTAAATCCGCAAATATTGTCGTTGATTTAATAAAATTAAATTAATTAAAATTAATTAATGGTGCGTTGTTTGTTTCTCCTTAATTTGTAGTATATTGTTAAGTTAAAACCTTTTTTTATTTCTAATGGTAAATCACAAATATTTTAATAGAATTTCTGAATTTTCAAAGTTTATTGTGAACAATCTAAACAAAGATTATCTATTATTACTAAGTGTAAATGTTAAAAGTGTTTCATCGATTGATAAGTTTAATAAATTCAAATCTTTAATAGCAAGTTTGTCTATTCTACCGGATATAATTTCAATGCAAGAAACTTGGTTTCGTTCAGATTTAACCCAGCTGTATGGAATTCCTGGATATAGTTGTGTACATTGTTGCAGAGATGATAGTTACGGTGGTACTTCATTATATGTGAAGAATAATTGGAAATATAGTGTTGAAGTTTGCAAAAGTGAGGGATATGTTATGAATATATATGCATTAAATTGTTGAACTTTAAAATTGAAAGCAAACCCTTGAATATATTTTCTTTTTACAGGTCTGAAAAGTGCAGTGTAACAAATTTTCTAAATAGCTTGGAGAACAATCTCAGTAATTTTGCCAGTTGTCCGATTATGATTGTCGGTGACTCTAACGTTGACATGTTTCGTAATCCACATTTTAATGAGTTGTTGTCTACGTTCAATAATTATGACTGCGAAAGTGCTCATACATTTGTTACAAGGCCTATCACGGGAACATGTATTGATCATGTATTTAGCAACTACTCCGATAAAATACTTGTTAATTCGGTTGAAAATTAATTGTCTGATCATAATATAATTGCTTGTAGGATAGGAGGTATGAGCAATCAATCAAAAAGGCAGTATATAAATGTTCAAAAAATTTATCATGATTACGAAAAGGCTTCCGAAGTTTTGCAGAATATATTACCAGTTAACTTTGAGAACAAACAGGCGTCTAAACTAATGGACGAGGTTCTATTTTGTATGAATACTGCTCTTGAGTGTTCTACTTCAACAAAATTGGAAAAAGAAAATGTAAGGTATCAATTAACACCATGGATTAACTCTAATTTACAGAAACTTATTGAATATAAGGACGTACTGTTGAGAAAGAGACGGAGGTCAAGACATAAACATGTCGTGGAGAATTCTTTGAAGAGGGTTAGCAAAGTTATAAAAATGGCAAAGCAGATATGTATGGAGTTTTATTATGTTGATAATCTGCAAAAAACAAGTGGTAATATGAAAAAGTCTTGGGATTTTATAAACAGTACTTTAGGTAGATTGAAGAGAACCAATATAGTTTTGAAGGATCCGCAAGTTAATGAATTGATTGATAAGTTGAAAGCAAATCAATTGAACACTTATTTTGTACAGTCTGTCATTCAGAGAAGGTATTTAAACGCTGTCTGGGGATCATTGCAATGTTGAAACACTTTTAACGTAATGTATATATTTACATACATATAATTTTAAATAATTATAAATTAATAGGAAAATAAAAGTAATGTAGTAAATGAATTGTTATTTTCCTACATAGGATTTTATCGAGTGCTAACTTGCCCCAAAATAAGCCTATAGGCGCTGGGGCCTCAATTATATAGGTATTGTATTATAAAATATTGTACAAATTAACTGAATAAACAAAAAAAATTAAATTGGTTCTGGTTCTGCGAAGTTCATCATATGTTGCTTTTGCTTAATGCGTTAAACTCAAAAAATTTAAAAATAGTAAACATTTTCACTATTTCAAACCTATTTTATTCTTGTAAGGTTTTCTTAGTAGACTGGTTTTACCCACAAGAACACAATTGCCCGGTTGCTGAACAAATTATACCGAATCGCATGACATCTTAGTTAAAAATAGATAATAAAATATTTGATAAAACTCTAACAACGATCATTTTTTCTAGATGCGTTCTGAACAGTTCTGAGCATAACCTGCCTATCACTGTGAGATAATTTTAAGCAAAATATTAATCTTCTAATTGGATTGGATTAATCGGCGTCAATCGTGTTTGCCACAGACGTTACAGGCAGACAGACAAACATGCTTAAATCGACATACATTTTGGCGACGCGTTCAAATATATGATTTATGGGGTCTCAAATGAGTTTTCCTAATCGTTGCAATCGTACAAATTTTAAGTTGTGAATATCAATTACATTTCGCTGTATTTGATCTGATTCGTTTAAACATTTTTAAAACTGTGACAGAATATTTTAAGCCTAAAGGGTACAACAAACTGCATCAATGTCACAAGTTATCTTATCCGGGATAAAATATTATGTTGCAGACACAGAAAATGTCATTGGTTACGTTGCTCAATTACAGTCCTGATTAGAGCTAAGACAAAAAATTATTGTATATGAAATTTCAGTAGACTCGTGTTGGCTCTTAACAAGTTATGTTAAAAACAAAATTTGAGTTCTTAAAGCCATTTATGCGGAGAGTACCAGGATCGAGTTGGCCCAGGGCCACTACGAAATAATTAAATTTGCACGAACTCAGTTTATCAATCGAAAGATTAGAGACTTTAAAAAGTGGTCATAGGTTACACTTGCAAAAATTCCAAAGGCTTATAAGTACTATTAAGATATGCTATATTAGTATGTTAGATGATTTCCATATTCCTATATTTTTTTATTTCATTATGCAGGGTATCTCAAGAAAATGTTTATATTTGAGAGAACGCAACGGCTCCTAGGAGCTCGGGATGTCTGCCGGTCGACAGCCTTACTCCTGGGAATTCAGTTGCTGTGGGGTATTTTCGGGAGCGGATGGCGCATTGGGTGTGCGAGAATTTTGCAAAAACGTGGATTTAACCACTGTAGCGCAGAAAAGATTCTACAATATTCAAAGTTTCCTCTCCAAAATGACTCAAAAAGTTTGAAGAAACCGGTACAAAATCATCAAATCCGGACGAACAATAATATCAAGAGCTGTACAAAATACGGAAAGTATTAATAAGTTCGTTCAGGGTGATCCGAAGCTCTGAATTCGGAAGCGTGCGAGTGTTTTAAATGTGCATCAAATGTGATCGTCATCACACTACAATTTTCACAAAAACCCTAAAGCTGCATCTCTACAAAATGCAATTGGTGGAAGACTTAAAGTCCCAGTAAGCAAGTCAGAGATTTGACTTCATAAATCAGGTAGTTGAGCGCTTTTCAACATTTACTAACATCATCTATTGTCTAATGAAGAACATTTTCATCTAATTACTTAGTGAACAAATCAAAGAGCAGAATTGTCGCTACCGGAGTGCAACAAATCCGAAACGCAAATATCGGAAACTCCTTAATTCACCTAAAGTGAGCATATGGCCTGCAATGTCGTCGTGATGAATTATCAGTCCTTTTCCATTTGAAGATAAAAGGGGACGTGCAGGTACTGTAAATTAGAGTTTTATGTGGAGATGTTGGACAACTTCTTATTGCCTAAACTGTAAAACTTTCTTGTCCATAACCAAAGAACATGTTTCCAGCTGAAGATAGCAACATCACATAAATCTAATACGTCTCTGACGCGATTTCGTGAAACTTCCCCTGACAAATTAATGTTCGTTAGAAGTTACGCAAATTGATATCCATGCAGTTCTGATTTCATCTCTGTGAAATTTTTTCTGTTGGATTATCTCAAACCAAAAATTTGACCCAATAAACCGACTTCCCTGGCGCATTTGAATGAAAATATCCGTCACGAAATAGCAGCTATCACGCAGTTTACCTACGAAACCACAAAAAACAAATTTATTATTTATTTAAATGAGTGAGGTGAAAGTGAGCCTTTACATTTGGATGATGTTATATTTATGAAACAAATTCTTAAAATGTGTATATTAATAACACTGGTCTATAAATTTGGTAAAAAAAAAAATTGACTGCAAAAATGAAGCAGGTTTTTAGCTAATCTGGGTGCGCTAAATTCGAATCTGGCATAAAAATTGGGCTGGACATACTGTAAAACAGTCAATACTGACACTAAAATTTTACAATTATTAATTTGACAAGAGTTCACATTCATTCTAAATTTTTAGTTGATAAAACTTTTTTCAATCAATTCACTAAATACAAAACTTTCTTTTTTGTACAGTCGACAAGTAAATATATTTGTATATTAATATTCTGTTCTAAATGTTTAATGTGAAAGTATCAAAGACTGAAATGTAGAAATACAGAGTCTTTCATATAAACGAGATATTAGACAAATATAAAAGTATTTGTTTATCACATGGCAGTTTTGTTGATAATTTAAATGAGACAATTCTGAAATGAGCCTCGTCACTGAGGATGATTTTATCGGCAAAATCAGCATTTTCATGTTGTCTCTCCAATACCCAATTAACGAACTCCCTTCGCTGTCCATGGTCAGCTGGTTTCAATTCCTGATTCAATTGAACTTTGTATGCATGAAGATGCAAATCTTTCGTCAAAATTCGCTGCATAGTGGATTTGAAGACCAATTTGCTGAGCTCGGTGCCGAATTGAGGTGGATGGAGTTTGAGCGACATCATCACGTACAGCTGCGACATTTTCGATCGATCTACCTGGTCAAAGACGCGTTGTTGTCTTTACATCACTAACAGACCCAGTTTCGGCAAATTTATCCATTAATCTCTTTACAGTTGATTCTTTTGGAGCATTATTGTGACCCCAAATTGATCGCAATTTGCGAACTGTTGCCGCAAAACTTTCACCATTTTGGTAAAACAATTTCACAATGAGAATGCGTTGTTCATTCGTGTAGCGCTCCATTTTTACTAACCTCGTACCTTCTACTAGCAAACAATAACAATTGTTCAAATGTCAAACAATGACACTTCAAATGGAGCCAAATTTAAATCCTGCGTTCGTGTTGGGACACCCTTTATAAACACACTTAAATACACAAAAAACATCTAGCGAATAAACTCGTCCTTTAGCATAGCGAAAATCCATGATTTACTATTTCGAATGAAAACACTATGACGTTATGATGTCCGTAAATAATTACATCGTTTTAGTTGTCATATGAAAACTTTTCAGTTTGCAAATGTCCTTAACAGTTTGAAGTTTCAAATTCAGCACTATTCGAACTTACATGATGAATTTGTTCAAACTATAGCTCAATAGCTCAGATTGCTCATATCTGACATCTATGCTTGAATAAGTCACTGGTACTGGTTGCTGTTTTTTCATTTTTTTTTTTTTTTTTTTTTGTTGGTGCTGACACAAGTTAGTGAATATTCGGAATTTATTACCACCATTAATGCTGTGCGATTTTTCCTGTGTGCTCGCTGCAGAAATGTGTAAGTTTTTTTTCTTTCTTTCATTTTCGTTCGCTTTTTTCCCTTTGGAGCGACATGTGCCCATCTGGATATTGCAAGAAAATTTAAATGAAGATTGGCTTTTGGTTTAATATATTTGCTATCACATCTAATGATTCTCTCCAAGGAAAAAATTCAAATTTGATTAGATTCGAATGATTTTATTGATAGCATTGAAACTGATTTGAGGTTTTATTACAACCAATTGAAAGAAGCTAAAATAAATTTGAAAATGTTTGAACCAAAACTTCATAAGAATTTAGTGTCATTTCAATAATTAAGTTAATACTACAGATGGGGATGGCAATGCAATAAATAAAGGACAAATTGGTGCTGAATTTGAAACTACAAAGTGTTAAAGACATTTGTATATTGAACATTTTTCATATTTTCATATGATAACTGAAATGATGCAATTATTTATTACATCATAACGTCATAGTGCTTTCATTCGAAATAGTAAATCATGGAATTTCGCTATGCTAAAGGACGACTTTATTCGCTAGACATTTTTTGTGTATTTAAGTATGTTTATAAGGGGTGTCCCAACAAGAACGCAAGATTTAAATTTGGCGACATTTGAAGTGTCATTGTTTGACATTTGAACAATTGTTATTGTTTGCTAGTAGAAGGTAGGAGGTTAGTAAAAATGGAGCGCTACACGAATGAACAACGCATTCTCATCGTGAAATTGTTTTACCAAAATGGTGAAAGTTTTACGGCTACAGTTCGCAATTTACGATCAATTTGGGGTCACAATAATGCTCCAAAAGAGTCAGCTGTAAAGAGATTAATGGATAAATTTGCCAAAACTGGACCTGTTAGTGATGTAAAGACAACAACGCGCCTTCGACCAGGTCGATCGACCGAATCTAGCATATAATTTGAGTTACCACGCCTTGTTCATTGTTTATCGTATACTGGCAATACTGTGAAACAATAAATACTGACACTACAATTTCACAATTATTAATTTAATAGAAGCCCACATTCATTCTAAATTTTGATAATAGTAGCATTTAAGCATGTCGGATAGATCGTGTATCACAGATTCAAGCTATTTTTCCTTTGTATGCGGTGAATATTTGGTTGAAAAAAAAACATATGTGCTATCAGAATCGTTAAAATCAAAATATGCATATTTACATTATTTTGCTTTTGCTGTCAGGAATTTGAACAAATCGTGAACACCGACAATGTTTTGCAATAGTTGCAGAACTGTTTTATACAAGTGGTCAAATGGCAAAAAGACATATGTCGATTTTTCAATTCCAATACTTTGGAGAGAGTCAAGTAACCACCAAACCAATTGTTTTTTCTGTTTAACAAAAGTTGCTGGGTTCATTATGAAATATCGTAAACGTTCGCCAAATGATGCATTACCAGTCATTCCTAGTGCTACGAGCAATGAGTCCGAAACATCTTTTACCAGCAGTGGTAGTTTGTATCAGGCTGATGATGAACGCTATTTAGTGACTCAAGCTGAGCTGAATGATCTAATTCGAGATTTACATTTAATGAAACAAGACGCAGAATTACTAGCTTTACGCATGCAGCAGTGGAAACATCTTGCAGTTGGGACAAAAGTAACAACGTATAGAGATAGAAGCTTCAAATTGGGTGCATCCTTTGAAAAGAAAATCTCTATTCTATACCGTACTCTATGTTGATGTTTTATTTGAAAAAGAAAAATGAACCAACCTTAAGACAAAACTGGATGGATATTATTTATTGATGGCTCTAAGTACAGTTTGAAGTCTCTTCTTTTGCATAATGGAAATGAAAAACTATCCATACCAATTGCTCACGCCGTTAATATAAAGGAAAATTACGAATCAATGACTGAAATTTTGACATTACTCAAACACAATGATAATGGATAAATGGAAGATCTGTGGTGACCTTAAGGTGTGCAATTTAAATTTCTTTATATATATTCATATAGTATAGGCCACCGTTAGAAAACTGTAAATTAATCTGCTTCAAGTTATTGGTTTTTGACTGGTATGCCAGGAGGTCCCACAAAATATTGTTGTTTCCTTTGTCTATGGAATAGTCGTGCTTCATATCATCATTGCGTCAGAACAGAGTGCCCAGAAAGAACTGAGTATTCAGCAAGAAAACAAAACATTTCAAATAAATCATTAATTGATCCAAATGACGTTCTTCTTCCGCCGCTGCACATAAAATTGGACCTTTTTAAGAACTTTATCAAAGCTCTGGACAAAGATGCATTTAAATTTAAATACTTCTTAGCGGTTTTTTCTAAAATTTAATATGCTAATATCGAAAAAGGCATACTTTTTGGCCCTCATATCAGGAAGCTATTGAATGACGACAATTTTTCACAATGTTTTTTGAAGGAAGAATATGCAGCCTCAAAATCTTTCAAGAGCATCGTGAACAGTCCGGCTCGAAGGCCCAAAAAAAAAAAACAAAAAATGTTAACAAGTGGTTTCAAAAAATTAGAAGTTATAAAATGAAAACACGGGGGGTTAGAATTTCGATAGAAACTTTTTTCATTGAACGGTTTACCTTTCTGCTTATATATGTATATATGGGGTCATATATTTTCTTTCTTTTTGAGGTGAGAGTGTAGGTTTCGCACTGTTCTTAACAGAGTGAGATCAAAATAAGTTTGTATCGAAATTCTAACCCCCCGTGTTTTCATTTTCTAACTTCTAATTTTTTGAAACCACTTGTCATAACCCCCCGTATTAACATTTTTTGGTCCGAACGAGCCAGATTGGATAAGTGTTTTTTAAATGAAAGAATTGTTTCCGTTGCAGAGACTTGTTATTAAACTTCAACAGTTTTCTTGGAAACAATAAGATTGAAATCTACAGACAAATTGTTGCTGAATTATTGAAAAATTGTTACGAAATAGGTGCACGAGTGTTACTCAAAATGAATTTTCTTCATTCACATTTAGATTTTTTTCCAAAAAACCTAGGGGTGTGGTGAGCGACGAACAAAGGGAGCGTGCTCACAAAGATTTAATGAAAAGGATTTTAGGACAAAAGCATGTTGGGAGTCTATTGCCGGACTCTAGTACATGAAACCGAACCAACAAAATACAAACGACGTTCAAATAACGCCATTCAATTTTGAAAATTCATAGATTTTTGAATGAACTATTGATTTGTTATGTATAAAACGAATAAAAACCTTTGTTTGTGACGTGATAGAGAAAACCCAATTACAGATTCGAATTCAGCACACCAAATTTCCCTAAGGAAAGATATTTGCTTGCTCCAGTCCAAAACCTTGTTGGCTGAAGGCTAGAGTAATTGTTTATTTCCTTCGGTGAAGTGCAGAGATATGTTAGAATTTTTTTTCTTTTTTTTTTTTTTTTTTTGCTTATAACGTGCTTATACTTTTCATGCATACACAAAACAGACATTAAACATTTTGCGCATCTAAAAGTATTCTGTAAGTATCCATCAGTAATACGGAAACAATATGGTAAATGCGAATTTCTCATGAAGCTGGCTGATGGACGTTGGCATGAAGACGTTACTTAAAGAATCCCTCCTTTCAACTCTGTGTGCCATTAATAAGATAGTTGAACTTATCACACAGCCGGGGTTATTATGGCATAATAGCTTTTAAAACTCCATATTCTGTTGGTCTCTATGTTCTTCCGACGTTAATGTGCCTGAGTATTTCTTTTGCTGTTATTGCAAGCATGAAGTTTACGAAACGAAATGAAGAAATTTAGATTTAACATTCCAGGTAATAAAAACGATGTTGCACAGGAGTCTTCGAGCGTGAAGGATATTTAATTTCATATTAAATAGTATTAAAAAAATATAATGAAAATATGTTTTTTCGTAGTTATACGAGTTAAAAAATTCACTTAGTTTCTTTGTGTAGTAGTGCATTTGTTAGCCATCCTACACTTTTAAACTTTGTATTTTACAGAGAAAAAAAAATACTAAATGATTACAACTATTTTCTTTTTAACTCATTACAAAATATGTGGGTGTACTGAACTTGCCTTTTCTTTTCAATAATTAGAAATTCTTATTGGGAACATCATAAATAATATACAAATTATAGTAAAAAGAAATCCAGTATTTTCCAAAATATAACTATTTATCAAGCTGTATTTCGCAGTGTATAAGTATGATCAAGTTGCGTCAAATGGAACTAAAATGATAACATTTCGCTCTCTACTATTCTACTCTACTACTCAGATAGTTCTGTGATAGCTTAACTTAGCATTGTTTAAGCGCACGTCAAAGGTGGACACCAGCAACGAGAAAATGCGCCATATTTTACAGTTTCTCTTTGATAAATCCCAAAACGCAAACCAGACGGCTGAAAATGTGAAAGTGTTCATGGTTCTAAAATCAGAACAAGTAATCACGCATAACTCTGGTTTCATCAATTGAGTTCCGGTAATTTTAATATCAAATAAGCACCACATTCTGTCGATGGAATGAGTTTTATTCCAAAATCTCAAATGGCATGGCGATTGCTAGACAGTTTTTGCTATGGCCACAGAACCAGCTATATTACAGGTCATTTAATTGGAAACATTTGTACGAAAATATCGCGGTAGGAACCAATTCTGGCAATTAATCAGATAACAGTACGTAGTCCTGTGTGTACTGTCAGCATTTGCCCTTTTGCTCTATGTGTGGTTTCTGTCCGCACTGAGCTGGCCTTGGGACACCTCCGTTATTATTTGAGATATGTACCGCCCCAGTCAAACTCCCTACCTGGCAATGTCCTTGAATTGGAGCATACTTGAGTATTGGGAGTCATACCAAATTTCAAATATTGACAATAACAAACACTTAGTACTTAGAACTCTTTAGTCCTACAGGACTAAATGCAATATCAGCCACTTCATTGGAAATTCTTGAATAAAAGCGTAGCTACATGAAATAGTTCTGGCAAACCATGTGATAATAATGCTAATGTTAGGAACAAGTTATAATGCCAGCGATTTTATTGAAAATATCTGTGTGAAAATTTCATGATCGGAACCAATTCCGGCCACCAATCAGAGAGAAATGTCCAGTTTTTGGTACATTTATATCTAGCACGCATTTTTGTAATGTAAGACAGGCAAAGTAAAAATCCAATGTGGGGTTATGGAGCATGTATTTTCTATTAAGAAGGGATTCACTGCACTTTTTTCTCATATATTTATACTTTTTGGGGACAAAATCTCACAACAATGCAATAACACTGATTGAAAGAAGTCATCTTTTGGAACGGTAATTAATTCCTAAAGTATGAAAAAGTTTTACTTTTTAACAAATTATGATTTTTTCAATTTTTTTTTTTTGCCGTAGTAAAGGGTGATTTCTTGATCGTAGTTTTTTTAAAAATCGACACTCAAATTTGCATCATATATTAAAATTTGTTATTGGAATCGATAAACTGGTCTTTGCCATTTAATTTTTACAGATAATTTCATGTAAATGCTGTCCGCGGCTCCGCCTCAATACATTCATTTGGAAGGTCCAATTTTTCGTAATTTTTTCGAGCATTTGGGCCTGTATTCCACGAATAACGCGTGTTGTGTTATCCTGTAAGGCTTCAATAGCGTTCGGCTTGTCCACATAGACCAACGACTTGACATAACCCCACAAGAAATAATCAAGAGGCGTTAAATCGCAAGATCTTGGGCGTCAACTCACAAGGCCAAATCGAGAGATAAGCTACTCACCAAATTCATCTCTCAACATATCCATCCTTTGTTTCATGAGCAGTGTTGCCTGTTGCACCGTCCTGATGAAACCACATGTCAACCAAGTTCATGAGCAGGGTTGCCTGTTGCACCGTCCTGATGAAACCACATGTCAACCAAGTTGAACTCAGCCAATTGGGGCAAAAAAAAAAATTTGTATATCATGGCTCGATATCGTTCGCCGTTGACGGTAACGTTTCTTCCACGGTCGTCTTTGAAGAAAAATGGACCGATAATGACACCAGCCCATAAACCACACCAAACTGACGTTTTTTCGGGATGCATCGGTAATTCATGTATGGCATGTGGCTGTTCATCACTCCAGATGCGACAGTTTTGCTTGTGTACGTATCCGTTCAGCGGATTTTCATTGAGCTTTTGTAAGGCCCATTCACCAAAAATTAGACGTTGTGGTAGGCCATTCTTCATTCTATGATGAAATGGCAGAGTATACTGTGTATGACGTTTGGACGCCATTACCACCAACCAGTGTTGCCAATCAGAAAAACTTAAATCTTAAAAAATCACCCTATACATATAATTTTTACACGCCTTCAAACGGTGTGATGCCATACATTTTACCGTAGAAATTTCGTCCGTCTGCTTTATTTAATTTCGATATAGAAAGACTCAGTATTCACTAAAATTACAACTATGGAATCGAATTAAAGTGTTGGATTTGAGTTTTTTTTTTTTTGGTCAGGAGTCGAGGAAAATGTTGAAATCGATTTTATTTGCAAGGCTCCAAATCCGGATCAAAAAATTGATAGAAATTAAGGAATATCATAAAAAATTAAAATTGCCAGAAAATTTACGACAAATTCTTTGCATATTTCCAACATTTATCGACATTTCTAGCATTTTGTACACATTGAAAAGACTCTTTCATTCTTTTTTAATTTATAACTAAATTGAAACAAGAACCGATCCTATCTGATACAAAAAAATTATGATTTTGGTTACCGTATACTTTAGGAAACGTACTAAATAAATTGATCAAACGATATTTGTTTGTTTTTTCTCTATACTCGGGCAATTGAGAGGACTGCAGTAATATCAACCAAGCTTTTTAGGCTTACGCAAACAACATACTGTTGTTATTGAATGTGATTCAGGTTTTATTTACTTATTTCCTATCTGATATTGAATAGATAGCAAACTAGGGTTTTGCATAGTTTAAGATATTGTTTGGGGCTGTTGTCAGTTTTAAAATGGATGTACTAACTTTGGGGAAATGCCAAGTTCAGACATGACATCGACTAGGCTGCTCCCACTTCGAGCTTGTGAAAATGTCTCCTTATGTCGAAAATCTATGATTCAATATGATATTCGTGGTCTTTATTTTTTACACAAAACCTTCAAGGCTACCAAATAACTGATGGTTAAGCACGTTGACGGTTGGCTAATCCTTTTACGTCAATTACTTAGCATACTTAATATAATTGGTGCTGAAGAAATGGCATTATAAATTCATTGCCACCAATCCAGAATAGCACAGCCGGAAGGTCACAGATTTCTACGTGATCGATGATAATTTAGTACCAGTCTAATTGTTTCTTAATGCATCAATTTCACCCCCATTTGCCATGTGTGGTTCACAACACAGTGGAGGCCGACATTCCAATTCATCGTCATATAAGTTGGTTATATTAGAAATATATATGTATATAAAATATTGACTAAAATGATTCAAATTCAATTTAAAATTCTTCTTTTTGAACATTCTTCGATATTTGTGGCCACAATCATAGTATTTTCTTAAAAAAGCGCATGAATTCGAATGGTTGCCTCCAGCAAATGTATGAATGCTACCGTATACGAGGTGCGATCAAAAAATAGCCGTTATTTTCAATTTTTTTCGAAAAGTATTTATTTATTCCTCAATTTCTATTTTATTTCCTTTAAAGTTGTCCCCCTCAGATATAATACACTTGTGCCAGCGTTTCTTCTAATCCTCGAAACACTTCTAAAACGCGCTTTCTGGTATCGCCAACAGCTCCTGTTTCGATTTATCTTTTATCTTCTCAATCGTAGCAAAACGCTTTTCTTTCATCGGTGTCTTCAGTTTGGGGAAGAGGAAAAAGTCTGCGGGGGCCAAGTCCGGTGAATACGGTGGTTGAGGCATGATTGCGGTTTTGTTTTTGGCCAAAAACTCACGCACAAGCATCGATGTGTGAGCTGGTGTGTTATCATGGTGCAAAATCCATGATTGGTTTTTCCACAATTCTGTGCGTTTCTGACGAATTGCTTCGCGCAAACGGCGCATAACTTCAAGGTAGTATTCCTTATTGACGGTACGACCTTGTGGCAAGAATTCATGATGCACCACGCCATTGGAATCCAAGACAACAGTGAGCAAAACCTTCACATTTGAACGAACTTGACGTGCTCGGGCGACCAGGACGAGCATCGTCATTGACATCTTCTCGGTCTTCCATATATATATCAACATAACAGAAAAAACATGCCTAACTCACGAAAGTTAAAAAAACCGTTTTTTTATTACATCTAGTATTGCTTTCATCAAAATTTCCAAATTTTCTGGGGAGAGTTAGTAGACCTTCATTCATAGTCTCTATTGGACCGATAATGGCCAATAACAAAATTAGTGTGTACAGGGTTATGAAACAATCCAAGATTTTAATCTATGGTGTGACCTCTAAAATGCTTTCAACACACATGCGGATGGATAATACATTTTCAAGCAAATTTTTCAAATAGTTTTGTAAATTAAAGTATGTCTTTTTGTATTCTTCTCAAATTCCGGAACATGCCCTCTGTATTCATTGTAAATTTTGGTAGCTTTCAAATGAAACTATAACCAAACTAACCGAATTCAATTTGCAGAACTGTACAGGCATATTTTTATAAATTCTTTTGAGGGAAGCTCTCGATGCTCTTATGGCGTTCCAGGTACAACTCAAGATTTTGCGCATAACACATTTTAAAGACAGCAAACAAAATGCGAAAATTTTTAGAGCAATGCAAGCAGGCACATTTATGGAAGAAAATTTTTCTTGCCTCAATGCTGTCGGTGTGTTCATTGTTGTTAATTGTCTTACCTTTCAAAAGGTGACCTGTAGGATTTATGCGACATATATTTACAAAAAACTATCGATCCTTTAGAAGATCGACTATTTCCATTACTACTGAAACTGTGAGCCAATATAATGGAGCCATATTTCGTTCATAGTTAAGAAATTGAGCAATGATTTCAAATTCCAAATGAGCCTAAATTACGACGGAGAAACCTTAAAAACCTTGGAAGTTCCCAAGCGGTTGCATTTATTGTCAATTCAGGGCAGATACGGCTACTGTCTTGTCAATGAGTTTCGATAACCGCCTTTGCTATATCTCGAATATTAAACTATTCCGCCTGCAATCTACGCCGATTTTAATATCCAGTCTAAAATTTCTTTTTTTCATTGTTTCAGCTTTTGGAAAATCTCGATCATAACGACATTCATTTCACTTTCAAGCAGATGACACAGAGTTTTCATATTATTTATCACGAAAATGACATGAGTTATCGCAATTTGCAAGAATACTTACAGTAGCTGGGAAGTTCTTATATTTTATACAATTTATTCAAAATATAGCAATGTATTTTCAGATGATTATAAATCGAATCAGTAAAACATTTTGATGTATAAAAAGGATTAGATTCCAAATTCCAAGTGAGCCCAAATTGCGACTGAGCAACCCCAATATACTCGACAGTTCCCAAACGGTTGCATTTGTTGTTAATTCAGAGCAGGTAGATAGTCTATCTTGTCAGTGAGTTCCAATAACTGGTTTTGCTATATCTCGGATATTGAACTATGCCGCCTGCAATGTAACCCGATTTGAATATCCAGTCTAAAGTACATTTTTTTTATTGTTTCGGCTTTTGGAAAATCACGACCATACCGAAATTTATTTTACTTTCAAATAGATGAACCAGAGTTTTCATATAATTTACCGAGACTGTCGGGAACTTTAGATGAAAACTACTTTATAAAAATGACATGAGTTATCGCAATTTGCGAGGATTCTTACAGTAGTGAAGTTCTAAAAGTTTATACAATTTTTTCAAAATATGGCGATGAATTTTCAGATGATTATAAATCAAATCAGTAAAACATTTTGATGTATAAAACGGTCCAAAAGTATGGTGCCATTCCAATTTTCTGAAATTTAAAACTAAATTTCAATTACAAATATATTATCCTCGACTATTTGGCGCTTGAAGTAGCCGTGATTTTTTCGCTCCTTATACTCATTAACTTGTATACTTATAGACGTTAAAGTTAACATTTAGAATGTTCAAAAAGATGAAATAGTTTTCTTATCTACATACAAATATATTATATTCCTATAGTTAAAATAATTCAGTATGAGATTTTCTCGACATATCATAATTTGTGCTATGACTGCTGCCATATAATTAGCCCGCCAGTCTATAAAAGTCCAAAATGCCGAGATATTATTTGCTTGCTAGATTTCCTTATCCAACTTGATGTTTAAACATCTACTTTCCTTGCTCTATTCCATGTATAATATATATATATATCAGCCTATCTTTTTGTGTAACCAAATAAAGCCATAAAGTTCCTTACTTACCCAGCTCTTAAAATAAACACGATATCCACCAAAAATCTAAGCCTATGTGCTCGACATGGCCAAAATACAAAAATTCAATTATTTCCGGCTCTCGTATAGTGGCAGTGGTATACAAATGTACATACAATATTTATTAGCTGGAAATGTACGGATGTTAACTATCACAGGATGTGGCGGATTGTTGTACTCTTTAAGCACATGGCTGAGAGTCCTTGAATTGCCAAAGCCTACGTTAAGCCAAATTTAAACCATCAGCAACATAAAACAGCATTAGCTACTATAAACTGTTCCATGTATATTCCCTATACAGGCAAAAATAGCAGTCGGTATTAAAGTATCATCATTTCCCGTCACTTCAAGTGACAGTAAAAGCGTGCTGCTCATCATCAAATCTCAAAGATAAAAATCTGTGAAGTAATTATTATGTGTGCAAGGGTTATTTGTGATTGCTGGGTAAATGAATACATCATATGAGAGGGTTCTTGTAAATATTCTTGCTCGTTGTAGACTTAAAAGGGTAAATGAATTCATCATATGAGATGGTTCTTGTAAATATTCTTGCTCGTTGTAGGCTTAAAAAGGTAAATGAATTCATCATATGAGATGGTTCTTGCAAATACTCTTATTCGTTATAGACTTAAAAGATACTTTAGCATATTTTTGTTACATGTTCGATTACACTGAAACTTACAATATTGCATAAGGCATCGACTTTGTATACATGGTTACCCATTCTTGGACATATTGATACTTTATTTCAAAAATATTCTAGTATATGTGGAGAAGAAATACGTACCAGCAATACAACTGCCGTCATCTATCCATTGTTTCACAGCTGTTTAAGTTGAGAGTATCATGACTTAGTGACTTTTTCTTTCAAAAAGTTAATTATAATAATTTATATAACCCAGCAAAAACATTGCATATTATTCACCACAACTTTTCATCCAATTGTGATACAAATTTGACTGAAACACCAATGAATTTAACATTGGGCTGTCATTGGTGGTAAGCACTTTCAATTTGACAACCATTCAATGTTAATAATATAATTCTGCCATTATATTTTCAGAAACATATCCCAAAAATAATTATTTTTTTGTTTATAGGATTATATAATGAAAGTTAAAGAATGTAAAGGGTGTCCCAAAAATAACGCAAGATTTAAATTTTAAATAAAACATAGATATTAAAAAAAATCGTGAAACTTATTATATCGTAAAGTAAACAGAATGAGGTTATGTATGGAACAACACATCGGGTAGATGGCCGCCGCTGCTTTGCTGGCATACACGCGAGCGTTTAATGAAATTTTCAATTACCGTTTTGCATAAATGCTGCGGTATTTCATTAATGCAACGTCCAATTTCCTCTTTTAAGACTTGAGTCGTCGTCGGCTTATTCCCGTAAACCATCAACTTCAAAAAACCTCGAAGAAAAAAGTTAAATGATGTTAAATCGCATGATCTAGGCGGCCAATTCTGGTCTCCAAAACGCGAAATGGCTGATGCACCAAATGAATTGTTTCTCTGGTTGTATGTCGTCTTGTTGAAACCACATTCCCACCACATGCCCTCCACATTCATTTCTTCAATTCTAGGCACGAAAAAACTGGTTATCATTTCATGATACCGAACACCATTGACTGTTTGCGCTTGACATGCCTGATTTTCATAAAAAAAGGTCCAATGGTTCCTCCAGCTCAAAATTCATACCACACAGTGACACGTTGAGGATGCATTTGCTTCTCGTGAATCACTCGAGGATTTTCCTCACCCCAAATGCGACAATTCTGCCTATTGACTAAGCCATCAAGATGGAAATGGGCCTCGTCACTGAAGATGATTTTATCGGCAAAATCATCATTTTCATATCTCCAATACCAAATTGACGAACTCCCTTCGCTGTCCGTGGTCAGCTGGCTTCAGCTCCTGAGTCAATTGAATTTTGTATGCATGAAGATGCAAACCTTTCGTCAAAATTCGCTGCATAGTGGATTTGGACACACCAATTTGCTGAGCTCGGTGTCGAATTGAGGTGGATGAAGTTTGAGTGACATCATCACGTTCAGCTGCGACATTTTCGGTCGATCGACCTGGTCGAAGGCGCGTTGTTGTCTTTACATCACTAACAGACACAGTTTTGGCAAAATATCTTTACAATTGACTCTTTTGGAACATTATTGTGACCCCAAATTGATCGCAATTTGCGAACTGTAGCCGCAAAACTTTCACCATTTTCGTAAAACAATTTCACAATGAGAATGCGTTGTTCATTCGTGTAGCGCTCCATTTTTACCAACCTCGTACCTTCTATTAGCAAACAATAACTATTGTTCAAATGTCAAACAATGACACTTCGAATGGCGCCAAATTTAAATCTTGCGTTGTTGTTGGAACACCCTTTAATACTTTTCCGGCCAACGTCTAGCTGGTTAATTTAATACATCAAATTATATTATATTGAGAGAAACTCTATATCTGTTTATTAAGTGTCAGCATTTCGTTTTTGCTTTAACTTAATATCGTTGTATTGAAAATTCGTATCTTTCCAAGGGATGGCAAATTCCCATTCTAATGGGAAAGCCGAACATTTCACTACATTTCATTTTTCCAAAACAATAGAGTAATTTATATTAATATTATTAGAAGCAATCTGGAACTGCTTATGTTGGAAATACGGAATCGCCACATGTTGCTTGCCTTGCCTTGTCACTGATGAAAATTTTCTCTCTTTTGGAGTATTTCTAATATTTTCGTTGGCAATATTTAGTAAAATAAAGTCCATTATTTAGTAATAGGTTAGTAATTTGTATCTCTCGTATAAGTGTGAATGCATTAAAGTATTTTACAGTTTTTCTTCGACAAAGGCGAAAACTCAAACCATACGGTTGAAAATTTTAACAGTGTTTATGGTTCTGATACTGTAATAGTCAGTCATGCGCAACTTTCCTTTCATCGACTCCGCTCCAGGTATTTTCATGTGGAAGGTTCACCTCGCTCTAGAAAGCAAAGCAAAGTAGAAAAACTAAAATCGTCAAGTCCGCCCATCATGTAAGCAGCGGTTTGATTGCGCACTAGCTAAATATTGCACAACTAGCCGTTTGGAGTCTCTTGAATAATGCTGAATACGTAAGGCTGTGTCGTGAATTGAATTTCCATTTGCGAATCGGTATTGAATCGCAACAAAATCGATCCAATTCTGAAGCGGATGGTGACTAATGAAGAAAAGTAGATCACTTATGACAACGTCGAGCAGAAACAGTTTTTGTCGAATACCGGTGATCCGAATAAAACGGTCGCTAAACCTAAGAAAGGTTTGCTGTGTGTTTGGTGGGATTGGTAAGATATTGTCTACTATGAACTGCTTCCCTACGGCCAAGCTTTTTATCCAGAGAATATAAAAATTAGAGAATATAAAAATTTGAATGATTCTCTGCCATATTTATCAGTTACCATCATATGTTACTAATTAAATTTAAAAAAATAATATATAGAAATAGTAACAAATATGTAAAATTTCGATAATGTTGGTAAATTTCAACCACTTTTTGTTCACTTGGGAAAAATTATATTTACATATACTAGACCTTTTTTCGCTTTCAAAGTATTATATGAAGTTCAAAATGTTCTCTTTTGATCGCAATCGTGCATAGTAAGGCAGATGCACTCCTAATTCTAATGTAAAATGCAGTTTTGACTATTTTTTGGGGTAAACGGTTACGTCTCTTTCTGTTCTATTATCTAAAAAAATGGATTTCGATCTCTCTTTATCTGTTGCCAAGCTATAATAGAAGTCTACTTCTCTAATCTGATGAGCCTAGATTCATTTCACCTCAATTTTTTTTTTTTTGTCATTATACCGTCTAGAAGGTCGAATATCGAATAAATTCCTCTTGTCTCTCAAAAGGAACATACAACCGAAATCAAATGATTTTACCTTTAACCATTTATTGATACGGTGGTATCATTTTTCTGTCCCATTCTTAATTACCCTTAACCATTTGTTGATACGGTGGTATCTTTTTTCTGCCCCATTCTTAATTACTACTCCCTGTTATTATGGTATTTCATCTTCATTCATTACATACTCGCACATCTCATCTCTTATATTATCACGTGTCTAAGCTGCGAAAGTATGTACACCACAGCTTCGGCAGCATGTTGTCGATGATGGTGTTTCCTCTTTCGCTGGTTCATCCCCCAGAAGTTTGCTAGAATCCAGATTCGGTCGATCGTTATGAGCAGTTGTATAATGTTGTTATCTCTGTTCTAACCCCTGAAAATAAGAATATGAGGAATCTTTTTTTTCTGCGAGCTTACGTTGTAAGAAAAAAGTAACCCTACGAATTCATGAATCTACCTTCATCCATTAAAACTGGGCTATGGTAATATGTTTCTCCATTTTCTTCCGCAATTTTAACAACTTTTGCTTGATCTTTTTGACATGAACGCCAACTCCAATTTTTCGCTGTTCTGTTTGTGTATAAAGTATAAATTTCACCACATACATACGAGAGTGGTCTCAAAACTAACCGACCTAACAAAGAAGACACAAAAATTTAGGAAAAATTTTCTTTATTTTTCAACATAATTTTCTTCTAGCTCGATACACTTTTTCCAGCGATATTAGCGATATAGAATAGCCTCTATGCCCTGTTTATAGTAAGAATGGTCAAACTCTTCAAAATAGCCATTAACCGCAGACTCCATATCTTCGTTGTCGTCAAATCTTTTACCGCCGAGCGACTTTTTCAAGTTTGGAAATAGAAAATAGTCCAAGGGAGCTAATCTGTCGAATAAGGTGCGTGATGAACCAATTCGAACTTTAATTCACTGATTTTGGCCATTGCAATAGTGGATGTGTGAACTGGAGCATTATTTTAATGAAACAACACTATGTTTCTCGCCAAATGCGTTCTTTTTGTTTCTCAATGTAATCACTTAAACGCTGTAATAAATTAACATAATATTCGATGTTGATGGTTTTTCCTTTTTAAAGGTAATCAATAAAAATAATCTCAAGCGCATTCCATCGTCTTCGCTTTCTTTGAACACGATTCTCCCATTCCCGTCCACTGCTGTGATTATTCCTTTGTCTCAGGTGTGAGGTGGTGCACCCATGTCTCATTCGTGGTTTTAAATCGACGCAAATATTCAGTTTTGTTGCGGTGAATCATCGCCAAACACTCTACTCGAACATCTTAACGACGATGTTTTTGCTCTATTGCAAGCAACGGCTATCTCATCTTCAAATTTTCGGTCAGTATACGAAGTATAGCACTTTTTGAAATGCCTATCATTTCAACTAGCTTACACATCTTCAGCTGACGATCATCCAATACAATTTTATGGTTTTTGGCAATCGTGTCTGGCGTGGGCACCTCCTCAATTGGTCGAACACTATGGCGTTAGACTTGGCAGCTCATATGGTCTCGTTTAAACTCTACTACCCAAAATATTACATTCGTAAACGAAGGAGCAGACAGCCCCGGAGTAGAATCTAATATTGGACGGACAGAAACCTTTCAGATGGAAATATTGAATTACATAGTGTTTACAAATTCACGGAGATCGTTTAGTTTTGATGGTTCAAATAAAAATACTTAACAACCTGGCGCCCTGAAATTTAAAACATATGTTTTATAATGTTGCCACTTTTCACCAAAATAATTTCTTTTCAAACTACTGGCACCATCTATACGTCAAAAAGGCTAGCTTTGAAACCGCCCACGCACATTACAATTGTGCGTTAGGCGATGGTGTCGATTTTGCTTTTTTTTCCAAGATATGACCCATAAAGTTTTGAATTGAGGAAAATTTTGTGGCGCACATGTGCTGTAGGAGGAATATAATCTAGATTCAACTGCTTTCTACTGATATTGATACAATTTTCGTAATATATCATCCTTATACTCGAATAGTGTAAATATCCTAAAATTCCGCCTAGTCTTTATGGAACTGTAGACACACCAATTCTCGTATAGTCATATACGACGGCACCATATTTGTAAAATTACGAATTTCCAGCATCCCCAATTATATGTCCTACAGGCTTCAACTAAATTATGTTAATTTTTGTTTGCCCAACTATTTTTTTAAATTATTAATTAACTTCATTTCCTGCCTAGGTAAGTGCACCACTGAAATCTTTCCTCCAACATCTCGCGTAAATATCTATCCCAGTCATTCATTTTATTTGATTTAACTCAATTTTCTTAGTAGGCAGCTTGGGACTCTTTTGTGTGGCATGTCTCATATGCCCATGCATAATTTGTATACTGATTAAATGGAACTTGAACGTGGTGAGGGCAAAATAGAATGGCAAAACAATTGTTCCAGCTGAAAGAAAAAAAAATGAACTTAGATACTAATCAAAATACAAGAACAATAGACAATGTTTTCAAGCGGAAAAAGGAATCGGAAGCAAGGAGACACCAGCAGCAACCACATGGTCTCTGTTCCAAATAAATGATAAAATCCCAATAGAAGAACAACAAAAAAACTAGAGTATACTTAAAAAACATATACTTGAGAACTTTGTTAAAAAAAAAGTGAAACATTAGGCTTCCTTCTCACATCTGGAATATTCAGATGCGAGGATAGACTAAGGCAACCACTGGCCTGATTTAGGGTAAAAGAAATTGAGCAAAGGAATAAGAATACTAAGGGCTTTAAGTACATAACGCCGATTGCCACTAAACATGCACACAAGGACACCCACATATATAATTTAATCCTGAAGGAATTACCCGAGGACATAACATAAACGTACACAAGTACACACAAATACGACCAAAATTGTATACATGTATTTCCACATAAAATGCACACACAGATACACACTTGCAATTACATACCGACTTTCCCATAAACAGAATAATAACGTAAAGTCAACGAGGCCTAAATTGTAGAGCTTAATAAAACTGGGATTTAGTTAAAATGTGCGTGTATTTGTGCACTTGAGTATTTGGAATGTAGATGTTTATTTAGCGGAGTGGAAGTGTGTATGTGTGTGTGTGTGTCGATTTTTTGGATTTCGAGATTATATAAGTATATACAGATGTATCTACCAGCGAGTATAACACGCTACGATGCCGTGTCTTGTAGTAGGTAATAATTTTGCTACACTCAAAGAATTTCTTGCTTCGAATAAAATTCGAGATGCGATTGAAAATGCTGATAAATGTAAAACAGCGAATTCATACATTGAAACTTTGTCTAGCAAGCGCCAAACACATTCTAAAAGTCCTGTTCCTTTTCTTCCTAATTTCAAAGGATGGCGTAAAAGAGCACACCTTAAAACAGTCCCTGGGAATGTCTCAATTTGCAATAATACAAATCGATGTTGACGTTATAATTGTCTGCTATATGAAATTCGAATTTACCTCTTGATGTTGTGCTTAATTTTTTGGATTTCCTCAGTTCTATTGGAATTTAGCCCCGGACTTCCTGTTTGGTAGAAGTAAATTCCATACGTTTAAAAATGGTACCAGTTGAAAAAAATACATTTTATTGAGCCAGATCGAAGCGCTTGGAATTATTTTCTACGGACGGCGTATAATAGAATAGTATATCTATTCCAGTCGCCACCTAAGAAGAAGACTAGCCAACCTAACAAAGAAGTTACAAATAACTTGATGTCGATGAGATGACCAATGATGACATACGAACCAACACGAGGGCGGTCCCAAAACTGGTCGACTAGACAAAAGAACAGTCAAGGCAGTGGACTGGAGTGGGAGAATCGCGTCCAAAGAAGGCGAACACGGTTCCATTTGTAGACAAGGTCATGGCGTCTGTTTTTTTGGAATGTGCACGAGATTGTTTTTATTGACTATCTTCACAAAGGAAAAGCGATAAATATTATGCTAATTTATTGGAGCGTTTAGGTGATGAAATTATGCCATCAAGGCAATGCTGCAGTTAATACATCCCCTATTGCAATGGCCAAAATTAATGAATTAAAGTTCGAATTGTTTCATCATCTTATTCGCCAGATTTAGCTCCCTCGGACAAATTTCTATTTGGAAAATTCAAAAAAATGGCTCGATGGCAAAAGATTTGCCAACAATGCATGCTGTGGAAAGTATGCCTTTCAAATGGACATTCCAGCAGGATAACGATCCGAAGCATACCTCTAAGTTGGTAAAGGATTGGTTCCAATATAATAATGTTGCCCTCCTTGACTGGCCAAGTCAATCTCCGGACTTAAAACCAAGCGAAAATCTTTGGGGTGAGTTGAAACAAAGAATTGGAAAGGAGGTTTTCAAAAATAAGGATCAGTTGCGGAATTTTGTTCAAAAAACTTGGTATAAAATACCAAAAAACTTGGTATAAAATGCCTAGAATATTACCACCCTGCAAAAAAAAAATACTCACAAAGAAGTAAATATTCATCACAACTAGTGATGGGAAAGTTTCGAAAACTTGCGTAATCACCAATGAAATTAGCATAGGTTGGTTTTGTGATGCCTCTTCGATATATATTCACGAGTGATGTAGATGTAATGAAAATTCAAATCTTCAGTTAACATTGTTTGTTATTCAAAGGAATTGCTGGTTTTTTTAGTTTTATATGTAGCAAAGTCGGTTTCTTGAAAAAACTGACCCAGGTTTCCCGTATTTGCTACTTACTATAAAAAAAAACCTGTAGACGTGCACTAAATTGGAAGGATGCCTACTGTTTTGTAATGTCGAAACTTACTATGGTCTATCATAGCGTATCGGTCACCATAAAGAAGAGTAAGTAAATGTTTTTCCAAACACTTTGGAGCATAAACGAAAATAAAACCACTGTTTTAAGTACTTCATTGTGGTAGTTTTGGAAGCGGTTCAAAACTGTTTCGCTGGAAGTGATAAATATGCATGGATTGTATTTTTAGAAGTGCTGGCAATTTAATTTTTTTCAATGACTTGCAATTTACGCACTTACTGAAGCAAAAACTGTAGGTTTTTTTTTTGGTAGTTTGTTTACTTCATCGGAAGAAGTAAAGCCTTAAATTGATTTTGGTTTTTGATTTGAATTTAAAAAACTTATCTTTGCTTTTTACTTCGAAAAGTCTTGAGTTAAAATCACTACAAACATTTTCATTATTTAAATCTTCAATGAAAGGGTATTTATTGCATAATGTTGAAGAGCTTCTGGTATGAATTTTGAGCTAATATGAAAGTACATGTCAAGAAATTAGATTTTTCGTAAATGTGTTTGTATTTTGTATTAAGACTATGATTATTATACGAAAAATTTTGATGTAATTATTTTGCCAACTAGTCTCTATAATGCCATGCGGCGCTGAGGCGTAATTTGTATGAAGTTTGTTTGATATAACAAAATTTAAAAAAACAATGTTATTGAAGAACAGGAAAAAAATCGCAAATTATTATCTTCGGAGTGGCAAAATGAGAATCACAAATAGCTTTTAGAGAAAAACGTTTTTTCAATAAAAGTTATAACTGTTACTATCCATGATTTTTTCACAGAAGAATAAAAGCTTTCTTCTAATCCTAAGAATTTTAGGCTTTTTTAGCTTGCTAGTTTTGCTCTTCAATACATCTTAGAATTTGCTCCATTGGAAAACATTTTATACATATTCTGTGATGTTACTTTTACTAGTAAAAAGTACAGCTTCCATATTAGTATCTTAATACTTTTTTCGGAATACAACCTTCTCCAATACCATTTTTTAATAAAATTGATGGTATTTTTTTAGCATTTTTTTTTTTTCGAGTGTACTCCTGCCATAATATGTGTTGTTGCTACATGCTCATATATGCCTGGGTGTGAGTATATGTGTGTGAAATAAAAGTCAACGACATGTGTTGAAAATTTGTTTAAATAACTTTCAGGTTTTTTTTTTCTAGCTGTAAAACATAGAAACAAAAAATTAACAATTGACAGATAGTGTTATTGTTTTTTGTTCCTTTCCAAAATTGGAAAATGAATGTTATTAACTACAAATGGAGGACAGATGCTGAATGTTTTTGGATTTAATTGTATGTCTCTTTACGCATTGCTAACGTTTACATAGTCTACGGATTATTAACTTTAAATTGATTCACCCTCTCTACCCTACATGGGTTGTTAAATGATATGCGTGGGGAATTGGTATCATTATAGCCGCAAATGTCTATAATTTACAAATTGTTATAACTAATAATATATATAAAAGAGAGAGAGTTGTTCGAATGTCCTTTATAGGCTCGTGTACCACTGGACGCATTTTGTTTTAGTTTGTTTTTATTAATGGTAGATGGCGTTGGTAAAAATATAGATTCAATGTATGCTTTTGACCCATTCATGTGACAGAGCACTCAGAAAGAATTGTTTAAAGTATTGAGTATCTTTTGTTTAGATGTATTTCATGGCCTCTTAAGTCGATTAGGTGATGTCGTAGCTGGTTAAAACTACTTAATACATAACACAGCTTAATATTTTGGCAGATCATAGCGGTAGTTTGAAAACGGTTTATAACGTTCCACATTTTCTGATATCTCTCATACAAATTTACCAATTTTTTCAAAATCAGATTTTCACTTTAAAGCTATTTATTATGTTCTCATGAAAAAAATTCCACCAAACATTGTTTTCACGTGAAAAAATTTAACATTTTCATCTTTTTTTTGTACTTCTGAAACACTGAAATCAGAACAACTTATGATTCTACGTCATATTCAGGTATGTTCCAGATTCTACTTTGAAATAAAAGTAGTTTGTAATCACTTCAATTTGACACTTGAGTGTTCTGGTTTTTACTTTTTACTTTTCATTTCTGTTTTGTTTTCGAACATCAAATCGTAGTGAATTGCATTGTTCTAGAAACTACTTTTAGGCAAAAAGAAATGGTTTAAAAATACTTTGAAATTTTATTGCGAAGCAAAAATTTTTGCAAATAAACATGTAAATATATAAAAATAAAAGTGGTCAGATTCCTTTGGTTGAATAAAAATTTTCCTTGTTTGAAGGGAAAAACGCAAGAATACAATAATGCTACGTTTTATGCAAAACAATCTAGACCTGGAAAAAGGGGACCATGTAAAATTGGAAGAATTGTGGAATCTTTTCACGGCTTAGTAATTTCCACGTGAGTTCCATCAATTCATCCTACTACACCGGGAATTGCAAATTTTTGCATGAAGTGGCGCTTAGACAAATTTTGTTCATCAACTGTCATTTTCAATTTAATCCACCTAGGATAAATATATTTTTCTAGAACAATAAGCACTCGATTTAAAATTTTGCAGGTGGTTCTCCGTGCTAAGACCACATTGTGTCTTCTCCGACCCGTCGTTGAAATCCTCCTTCTGCTAAAAATCTTAATGTGGCAGCAAGCTGTAGTTCTGCCGGAATGGATGACTTGGGCAGTCTCAATTTAATGCAATGTGAAATGTTACGAAATGCATCTTTGTTGATGCGATTATTTTGGAAAAACCTAATAGTTTTTATTAAAAGTATATTGAATGTACTTAAGTACATACATGTGTGTACTTACGTAGTTTCGCCCATATCCAGAGGATTTCAGTGATCCCGCAAAATTCGCCTTTCTAATTTTGCTTGCGTATTCATAGGTTTGGTATACAGTGGACACTAACACCGCATTCATTATTTATTTATCTTTTATTTATTTATTTTTCCTTATTATTTAATTATCTTTTAGTTTTATGCACAAAAAATCACAAATAGCAGTTTTAATAACTAAATTTTATTTTCAAGTCAAAATCAGCTGTTTACAACTTCTGTTTTCGAACTTCATTTCATATGAGAAAATGAAACAACAAACCACTTCATTTGCAGAACATCCAAAACGAAATGTTAACTTTTCAAATCGTATTTTACTTTAATTCCACTACTTTTTTGGAACATACCTGATTATGTTCGATACATCATAATATGTTCGCAAAATAGTAAAACCCTGTGAAAAATTAAGCGATTAACGGCGCCCTGATACCTCCCATACAAGTTGCTGATTTAAGCCTTATACATATTCTTTCACTTATTCATGTAGTTTTTTATTTGTTTAGTCTATGGATAATTAAATTCCATACAGATCAGCAATAATGCATGATAAAACTTAAGAACTTAAATTGAATAATAAGTATATTTTTCAACATATCTAGAGGAAGAGTAAAATCAACGGAATTATAAATCGATTTACGAAGTCTCACAGATCAATAGAAAAGTTCATTGCAAGCATAGTTAGTAGAGTATGTGTCAATATGGAATGGCTTATAATACCGCAATTAGCATAAATTAAAGAAAATGTATCCGGGCAATCAATAAATCCAAAAAAAGATAACATCAAAAAACATTATGGAACAAATATCTCTTCTTGATCTAAGTGATTTCAAGGACAGAAACAGACATCTACTAGAATAAGAAGGTATTGGGGTCGAGATGCGAAAACAATTTAACATAAACTTTAATAATAATTTCAATCCAATTAATATAAATTATCACTGTTGGACTTTAAATAAATGAAGCATATTCTAGTTTTGTTCGAACAATCGAAATATACACAATTTTTTGTAATGAGCGGATCAGGGAATGTCTGCGTATGAAATGAAATGAAGAATATATAGGGTGGCGCACGAATCGTGCCACAAACACAAAACGGGAATCCATGAGAGCCGTTATTTAAAGATGTTTTTATACTCAGAACTGCGCCGATTGTGGCGGAGCTCCAACGAAATTTCCCAAATAAATTAATATCCAGAAACTCCACTTTCCGCTGGCCCCCCAGATCACCTTACCTGACTGCACCAGACTTTTTTATGGGATCGTGTTAAGCAAGAGGTGTACAAAACGAAACCAAGGAATCTGACTGAATTGAAGTAATCCATTAAATCAATAACTGAGGCAATCCCGATTTCAACCCTTCGGGTCGCAATGAATAATTTTCTGATCAGGCGTCGTGAATGATCATGGAGGTCATTTGCGGTCTAACATCTTCAAACCCAATTAGTTATATAAAATAAAATTGTTTTTTCTACATATATATAATTGAAATACATTGATTAAAAAAAGTATTGGAATTTCTTATTGTAGCACAATTGGTGCGCCACCCTTTACTTTGGGAGCAATGTAATTGATATGAGTAACAAATGCTAATTTTGAATCAAATAGTACACCTAAATCTTGAATTTCAAATCCTTTCTTAACTCACGATTCAACATGTGATAAGTCTGTATATTAATACTAGCTGACCCGGCAAACGTTGTTTTGCCTTCAAAATGCATTTTGAATTATTAGTAGTTATGTTTGTCACCTACCATTATTTGATTCAATGTTAATGTGGTAAAAAAAATTAATTGCAAAAACCTCGTCTCCAACGCCATCTATCACTTCAAATAAAACCTTTTAAACCCTCCGGAATACATACTCTACCAATAATTTAAGACCAAAATGAGCCAAATCGATCCAACCGTTCTCGAGCTTTAGCGAGACTAACGCACGGCAATTGATTTTTATATATATGGAGTAGAGATTTCGACATCTATGAAAAGTGATACACTTAGAGACAAACCATTAATTATGGACCAAATCACAAGTCTATCCTCAAATCCTGCACCAAGTTAACATCATAATTTGATTGATTGGTTCCAAATATGTATTAAGATCATCAGCATATAAAAGATATAGTTTATACGGAGACAAAACGAAATGTCATTTATGAAAATATTAAAAAGCATTGAACTCAATTTACTCCTTTGGGGGATACCAGAAGTTGGAACATAACAGTCCGAGCAAATTCCATCTATACAAATAGAACATTGTATATGCATTAAACAAGAAAGAAATCAGACCCGAATTTTAGCTCGAATGCCATTTTTGTCAAGCTTAACTCTCATGCGTAACTCTATCGAAAGCTTCAAAAATTATCAATAGAATTCCATGAAAAAACCGATAAATTAGTTGTAGTTAACCTACCTGTAATAAACCCATTTTGAGCGGGGATAATGTTTCCGTTTCAATAAAAAGAAGAGGTTTTCATAAACAATGTGAAATAGTTCTGGAGTTTACAACTCCATTTTTATGACCAGATTTATGAATCGGAAAAACTATGTTATTTTTTTTCATTTTTGGATAAAACAACCCGAGCTAATAGATTTCGATAAAATTAAATAATAAATTAAATAACAAATAAATAGAAAGGATAAGCAACATTGGTCCTATAAATTGATTCTGATGATTTAGAATCAATTTTATGTGAAATGGAAATCTTAGAGATACCAGCGCAAATATCATAATTATAAATATATAATAATTAATTAATTAATTAATTAATTAATTAATAATTATAAATATATAATATATACATGTATATATGTATATATAAATATATATATATATATATATATGTATATATCTTTTCATATTGCTGGCTCATCTACTGTTCTGTTCCTCTTCAACTGCAGATCAATAAAGTTCAGCTTGCTTTACAGAAAAAAAAAACATGTAGAAAATTGCCAAAACTTGACTTGGATGGATGAAGATGTGGACTGCAGCTTAGAAATTTTATTTCTCCCGGGTGGTCAAAGGCCTCGCTGGAAGGAGAGGTTCAACAAATAAGGACTCGGAATTTGGCAGCAGGTTCGAATCATGAAACGAACAAAAGAAATAACCCGGTACGGAATTGCTGTCAGATTTACAGTTGCGAATCCTTTTCTTCAATGCTTACCGTTGACTTTGAGTTACATACATACATACATATATGTATATTAACGTATGTAATGACTAGAATACTTAACCAAGTATAATTTAAGTAAAAGACAGAAACTTTATGTAAAGCAAGCTGAACTTTATGAAGAGGAACAGAACAGTGGATGAGCCAGCAATATGAAAAAAGTCGATCATTTACGCACAATTCGTTGTGAATAAAACTCAACACACTACTGTGGGCGACATCTGCATGTGATGTGGCCACAGTGGAACTATCTGGCTTAAACAATCTGATATATCCACACTAGAAATAATATTATCGAAAATGGTTTTAAGAGAAGTAATTATCCGAAAAATTTAACTGAAAAATATGGCTCATCCAAAGGGTTAGAAGCAAAATTATTACAAACCACCGAAATTGGAATTGTGGAATTTTTACTTTTTGGTGTGATAAAAGTCCAAAAATAATTTGAGTCGCCACAGTTCATAATATATTGGTATTACAAATTTATTTAGAAAACCAAATGCATGCATTTAATGTTCATATAATGCTTTATCATTTAAACTATTACTCATTTTAAATTTCAAGTAATGACTATTTCTCAAGTTCTTTAACTTTTTTAAACCTTTAGCATACCATGGCAGTCTATGGATCTTAGCTTCATATTTTTCTAGCAGTTGCACTGAATTTAGTCAAATTTGGCACATGCTGTGTATTTGGTAAAGTAAGATCTGGGCATGAAAACGAAGCTCATTATTACAAGACTTTTTTAATCTCCCAGAAAAGTTTGAAAATTTTAATTTTTCCGCTGTAATCCTTAATTCGCAGACTGCAGATATTTAAATTTTTGGCAATTATATTACATTGTAATGGTTTAGTAAAATTTATTATTTATTTTATTTTTTTTATTTATTATTTTATTTTCATATCGCAACCCAAAGCCGCATACGGCCAAATTGATTACGCAGACCAACATTTTGCGACACAAGCTTGAAATTTTACAATTCAATTCTGAAAAAGTAATGACAGTATTAACAACGAATAAGGAGAGAGATAAGATAGTGAAGTATAATAATTCTACAAGCAAGGCGTTAAGAACTTCTTAAATCTTGTCGAAATCACATATCGTCCAGTTCATAATCTTCAATTGCAAAAAAGTCGGTTATCATACGACCATAGTGATCTGCGATCTTAAATCTAGAGTAAAACCGTCTTCTCGAAAACACATATCAATTAACCACATATGAATTGAAATTCAGATTATCCGACACAATTTCACTAACAGGAGCGATATTTTCGGTTGGTCTGACCACATCTGTGACCCTCTCCCATCCCATCCCCTCTCTTCAAATTTCTTTGACGACCCTAACCACTCCTTAATGCACGAAAAGTGTCCATGTTTGAATCACCATTTTTTGTTATAATTTTTACGCGATCCCCCGTTATTAAACGAGCCATATTCGCAATAACGCTTCAGACACGTACGTTCACATTGGTTGAAAGTACGAGTATGTGGAAGTCAGTCCACCTGACTGAAACTTCTGTTAGCCTTGAAGGATACAGGAATCTAAAGCCGGAGGGCTTGACTTGGAAGCAACTGCAGCGGCTTGGAAATTTTTAATTTTACGCTAAATCTTTCATAATCTTCAATTGAAGGCCAAAAAAGTCAGTTATCATGCGGCCATAGCGATCTGAATTGAAATTCGGATTATCCGACACAATTTCACTAACAGGAGCGATATTTTCGGTTGGTCTGACCACATCTGTGACGTTTCCCCTCTCTTCAAATTTCTTTGACGACCATAACCACTCCTTAATGCACGAAAAGTGCCCACGTTTTAGCCTTGAAGGATACATGAATCTAAAGCCGGAGAGGTTGAGTTTGGAGCAACTGCAGCTGTTGGGAAATTTTTGATTTTATGCTGAATCCTTCAATTTTGATATCGTATTTACATTCAACTCCCAAATTATATACATATGATGTACTTTCGAGTACCTGATGCTCATACAGAGTCTTAATTACATTTCGGTGACAGTTTGCCGAAGCTGCAACAGTTAGTCTCACAGAGGTTATAACGTGCAAATTTTATGATTTTCACACGTAGTGAAAATAATATTTCTCCCTAACTGTCTGCTATTTAAAGTTTTGATATTAATTTTTGTTTTTTTTTCTGGTTTTCGAGTTCAGTAAAACCAAATGGTCTCGCTCACTGATATCTATCGCGAGTAAGCAAACATAGACAATTTGCGTGACTAATTGCTGCCCGAATCGCATAATTTGTCGACAGTCCACCAAACTTAGTCCATCTGTTGTCCTCTCGCTAATGGCCGTTGAGTACAATTTAGTGCTGAACCATTAAATTTGCGCTATTACTGGTGCTGATGGCATTTTCACTTTTTGGCAACTGGAGAGAGAAGAGTTCCATACACTTTTTTTTTTTTTTTTTGTTTTCATTAATAAAATATGTTATTTTCGTTATTACTTTTCGCCATTATTCATTGTAGCAGAGTTTGTTGTGCTTTAATAATATCTGTTGTTACAATTGGATGGGCAGCCGTGCAGTGTGTCTGCTAACGAAGTATAAAAAATACAAAATAAGTGTAATATTAAAAGTTATGTGAATTGAAGTTTCACAAAAAAAGAGAACAAAAACACACAAACAAATACATGGACGAAAAATGTGTTATAATATTGTATAAAACTGGTAGTTTATGGGAGACAGATAATATGAATGAACAAGCAATCCAGTGATAGGGATTCTTATGCACATATACATATATGCAAATGTGTTTATACATCTGTAAACATATTTTTCTAATATTAAGAAAACAAAATGCAAATGTATGTAAATTCTCACATGAACTACATAAGCGTAAATGTAAACTTTCATTGAAAAAATCTTGTAATCAGATGAAAACTTAACAGCAGCAAACGACCACACTTTGAAGACTGTCGATAATGTGTGATCCTGCAATACTCACAGTCATAAAGACAACGATTTTTTTTTCCGACTATCAGAAAGATTATTTCGACTATGTGGGGTCTAAGATTTCTATTTCCTATTGAAATTACGGAGTGATTACGAGTTATCCAGGCTGTAAAATTCAGCAAAATATTTTATATCCTGACAATATTTAGAACCAAATTTGAAGAAAAAGAATAAACAACGTCCGTAATTGATCATAATTAAAAATTAATACGTGGCCGGTCCCAAGATTAGCCGACCTAAAAAACAAGACACAAGCAAGTTGAAAAAAGTTTTCTTTATTTTTCAACATAATCTCCTCTTAGCTCGATACACTTTTTTTCAGCGATATTCAATATCTTATGCACACTCCTTAAATTAGCCATCAACCGCAGACTTCGCCTCTTCATTGTAGGCAAATCCTTTGCCACCGAGCCATTTTTTAAGTTTAGGAAATAGTCCGAGGGAGATAAATTTGGCGAATGATGAACCTTGATGAACCAACTCCAACTTTAATTCATTAATTTTGGCCATCGCAATAGTGGATGCGTGAATTGGGGCATTGTCTTGATGAAACAACACTTTCTTTTTCACCAAATGAGGTTTTTTTCCATAATTTCATCACCTAAACTCTGCAATAAATTAGTATAATATTCTCCGTTGATGGTTTTTCCTTTCTGAAGATAATCAAGAAAAATAATCCCATTCGCATCCCTAGAAAGCAGACCCCATGACCTTGCCTGCAGATGGAACTGTCTGCATCTTCTTTAGATACGATTCTTCCACTCGAGTCTACTGCTTTGACTGTTCCTTTATTTCAGATGTGAGGTGTTGGATCCATATGTGATACATGGTTATAAATCGACGCATAAATTGTGTTTTATTGCGGTAAAACATTGCCGAACACTCTACTGAAACATCTTCACGACGCTGTTTTTGTTCTGCTGAAAGCAAACGCAGCATCCATCTTGCACACAGCTTTGTTATCTCTAAATCTTCGGTTAATATACGATGGATATCACTTTTTGAAATGCCTATTATTTCAGCTAGCTCGCGCACCTTCAGCTGACAATCATCCAATAACATTTTGTGGATTTTCTTAACCGTGTCTGGGACACCTCAATTGGTCAACCATTATGGTGGTTGTCTTGGCAGCTCGTACGGCCTCGTTTAAACTCTGCTATCCAATATTTTACAGTCGTAAACGAAGGAGCAGACTCTCTCCGAGTAGAATCTAGCTCGGCTTTAATATTGGTAGAACTGAGATTTTTCAAGTGGAAACATTGAATTAACATAGCGGAGACTAATTTTTTCCATGTCTACACATTCACTGAGATCGTTTACTGTTGATGGCTCAAATAAGAATATTAAACAACGTGCTGCCTTGAATCTTAAAGCATATGTTTTTATAACGTTGCCACTTTTCACCAAACTATGTTTTTCTAACTACTGGCACCATCTACACATCAAAAAATTAAGCTGTTCCGCTGTTCAGTGTTGGTAACCACAAAAAAAAAGACGGCTGACGTTGCCACCTAGACAAATGCAATAAATTAGTTTTCCCTTTCTAAAGATAATCAATAAAAATAATACCATGCGCTTCCCATAAAACAGACGCCATGACCTTGCCTGCAGATGGAACCGTCTTCGCCTTCTTTGGACACGATTCTCCCTTTCTAGTCCACTGCTTTGGCTATTCCCCTGTCTCAGGTGTGAAGCGGTGAACCCATATTTCGTTCATTGTTATAAATCAACGCAAAAATTGGGTTTCATTGCGTTGACGCGTCACCAAACACTACTGAAACATGTTTACGACACTGTTTTTACTCTCTGGAAAGTAAGCGCGGCACCCATCTTGCTTTCTAATCTTTAAATCTTCGGTCAATATGCGATGTATAGCACTTTTCGAAATGCTTATAATTTCAGCTAGTTCACGCAGCTTCAGCCGACGATCATCCAATACCATTTTGTGGATTTTCTTAATCATGTCTGGCGTGGACGAAAAGTTGAGGCGTCGATCACTATGATTTTCGTCTTGGTAGCTCGTACGGTTTCGTTTAAACTCTGCTACCTAATATATTACATTCATAAACGAAGGAGTACACTCCCCCAGGGTAGAGTCTAATATTGGTAGGATTGACACCTTTCAAATGCAAATAAAGAATTACATAATAGTGACCAATTTGTTTCCATGTTTACAAATTCACTGATATCGGTTACTTTTGATGGCACAAATAAAAATACTAAACAACGTTTCGCCTTAAAACTTAAAACATATATTTTATAAAGTTGTCATTTTTCACGAAAATCATTTTTTTTTTTGTCATACTACTGGCACCATCCATACGTCAGGTCGGTTAGTCTTGGGACCGCCCTCGTATTTATCAACAGTTTTAATGACAATTTCATAAACCTTATTATTCGATATTCGTTTAAACAGTAATCTTGTGAACTTTCGAACACCCTTAACAACTATACGTCAACTAATCGTATGAGTTTTCTAAGTAAAATTGTACAATTATTGAACCACTCATCACTGACAAAGGCGGTGGAAACGTACCGACCAATTACTATTCTGTGGAGTGAAATTCTCTTGCTTCCTATATCCACTCTAGAGCGTAATTTTGTCCCATTTTGCTTTCTTTCGCAACGTAGAACTTTTATAGTTTAACGTTTTTAACGTCATACATATGTATGTAGTGGTATTAATACATTATTGATCAACTTACTATAATGAGTAAAAATAGTACTCATAATATACCTATATAAAGTTATGGAGTTGTTGTGTAAACAGACTAACGAAGAGAGCGGGATTATCTTACACTCTTGGCTCTCTAATCATTTCAACTTTATTTCAAGAGAAAAATAATTGGTCTGACTTTGGTTATTGACCTCATCACCACTATCCACCAATATTTGCCTCTCAGCCCGGTTTTTGCATTCAATGTGTTGCAAGTGTAGGAAGAACTTTTAATTCGCGAAAATTTAAATAAATATTATTAGATAGTGTACGGTTAATAGTTTGAAAGAAAAAGTGTTTTCTAATCTATAACTTATAATCGTGTGCAAATATTTCATTGATTAATGGCCGGAAGGTGGATGGAAAAGTTTTTTTAAAAATTTGAAATTTTTTATGAAAGCATAGAAGACACATAATTCGAAAAAGCAAAAAAAGTGTGTTTGTTTTTTTTTTATTTCGCATTCCTCTGTCAATTCGTATTTCTTTGTGAAGTAACGGGAGTAAATTGAACATAAAAACAAACTGAGAGAATTGTACGGAAGACAATCACTAATGAGAGGCAATAGCAACAAATCACAGCAAGAAATTCTATATGTAGGAGAGGTGGTAAGTAAATTTGAATTGTGTGGGCTTGCCATCTGGTCATGTACATATGTATATTAGGGTGACAATGAATTCGAAATTAATGTTTTATTTAAATTCCATAAAAGTGAGTACGTAATGAATGCAGTTTTTTGTGTTACTTTTTTCCGGTTGAATAAAACTTTATTCGTTGGGAGAAAATTACAGTAGGGAAAAAAGAAATAGAAAAATTGCATTATTTGATTGATGTGATCTACTTCCCTTATTTTTTTATTGGAAAGTTGATTGAAATGTTTAACCAACGATATGCATATACCGGTTACAATATTAACCCATTCCGAGTGAATTTCCATTCCACTTTCTAACCCGATTCTTTTTTATAAATCGGGTATTATTTCGGGGACATACCAAGGTTATGGTATTAAGCCATCTCCTTAGTATATACATATATGTATATAGTCAAGAATTGGTCTAAAAAATTATGTATTTCATGACCTAATAACCCTTTAACCTCCGGAGATATTAAGATTTAAAGTGAAAAAAGTCGTTGAAATAGTAAAATGAAATGAAAATGAAGTTATTTCGAGAGAAATGAGTAGTTTTTGAAAATATTTTTTTATGTTTATATTTTTTATATTTATGTATCTATAGTCAAAAGTATGCCGCAGGATAGGAATAATTTCAATAAAAAATAAGTAACATGGCTCATATCATATGTTCCAGGATTAGCGATCTGTAACTTGAGAAGTTTGTATTTGGAGGGAAATTGTTTGTTCATTTTCAAGTGGAAAGTTTTGCTGTTGTAAACATTATGGTCGAATTCATGCAAAGTTTCGTACAAGAAAAACTGCATTTTCGGTTAATAGAGTTGTTCGGTTTCGGTTTTAAAAGTAAAGTTAAATGAAACACACATAAAGCTATGATTCCGATGAAACTATTATTATTTGATTATAATGCATGAACCTTGCCATTATGTACGAAATATTATTAAATTATCGCTTCTAGATTGGTTGCAGCAATGGATCCTTTTGAGGTAGTTTTCAAAAAAATATGGTCCAATGACACCTTCAGACCATAATGCGTACCAAACAGTCACCATTTCCGGATGCAATCCACAATCACTTCTGTATTTTCCGAGCCCCATATGCAACAATTTCACTTGTTGACGTAACCAGCGAGTGAGAAATGAGCTTTTGTTCGATTGAAAGCCTACGTTTGATTCACCACTTTTGTAGAATACTTTAACTATTTTTACGCGTTCTTCGATTCTTAAGCAGTCCATATTCATAAATGGCAAACATTTCACTAAATAAATAACACTTTAAATGACAGGTATTTAACAGCTGGCAGACTTGCCAGACCAACGGATTTGAAACTATTTAATGGGTATCTCATACTAATTTTGGCTGACTGCTAGAGTTTGGATATTATTTCTGAGAGATCTTTTAAATGAGAAAAAGAAAACTCTTTAAACATCTTTAAGCAACGTTTAGCTAGCCACACATTATCGGGCTAGCTGTACATAACCATTTTGTTCTCTGTTCTCGCTGTTTTGTTTTGTGTGAGATGTTGCTATTTTGTGTGTGTGTCTTTGAGCTTCCGCTCCGTTTCCTTATTTCGGTCAATTTGTTATCGTTCCAGTTGTTTTTCCATTCACCACATAAAAGCTAAGAAAAAGGCTATTTTCTACTTCTGTTTAATTTTCTTCCTTAACCTATATGACTCTGCACAGTGCCATGAATACATACATCGTGTGGCCATAAAACGTTAGAAGTTGTCGCAAATCAAAGCAATTTCATAGACAATTATTTTTGAAAAAAGGACATTTCTATTTGATGACAAATTAATACACTTTGTCTTGAATTAATTTCATAAATTTCGAAGAAATAGAATAGTTACACCTGTATAAGGCACATGGGGCATCTACCTTTCTAATGAAATGGCTACTAAAGATGTAAATAAGAAGCACAGAAGAAATTTATCATGGGAAGGAAGCAAATTTCTGAGGTCCGCCTATAATGCAAACAACCGACAGTAAAATTGTTTTCAAATGTAAGTGAAGTTCCAGTAGTATTTATTTTATGCATTTTGTAATTTGCTTAATATTGATCAAAAGGCTTTAAATTACAAGACTGTTAAATAAATGAAATAATAGGAAAAAACCGTAATTTTTACATGGGCTTACTATAGAGAGGAAGCAATCAGCAGTAAAATTGCTTCCAGGGATGTAAAAAAGAGTCACAACTATTAAACTAGAAATTATATAAAATTATATCTACTCCACTGAGTTTTACCAAATATTACTTGTCATAAAAAGAAACGGGTTTTGAGGTTCCTCTTCGGTACTTTTTGACCATGTACATGCCCCTAATATATTCGTTTCCAAATATGATAAAAGGAATGTTAATAATAGTCTACAAATAATTTAGTTTTTGAGAGAAGTTTCCTGGACTTATAACATTTTATTTATTTATTTATATAAAGCTAACTTAAAGTTGAAAAAACTTAAGGCTAACTATATTCAAAAAGAATTATCCATGGCTACCAGGGCCTTCAGATAACATAGTAATATTGGAAACTATAAGATGAGAAGTATTAGAATATAAAGTTTATTTAACTAACTTAATTTTAATGTACAAGTTCGATTTTTTGATGAAATCTAAAATTAATTTTATATTTCTGTATGAGGGATTAGCGATGAGAGTCATGGGATCCTCATTAGCGAATATTGATAATCTTTGCTGGCTAAGGAAGGTGCATGTATAAATTGTATGGCTGATGTCAACACAAGCACTATTACATAAAAGACAAATATTGCTTAATCCCTTATCTATATAATGTGAATTTATTAAATTGGTTGTGACCAAAACCGATCCGAGTAAATTTGATTTGCTCTAAGCGTGAAAAATCTTTCTGTGTTGAGTTTTTCAAAAATTCAGCCGCAGAAATGCAGTTTGGGTTGATTTCTTGTGCCAGTTCGATATACGATTTAATAGAACTAGATGTTTCTGCATCAATTCTTTCCGCAGTTGCAACATTATATTACTGCTGTTATAGTTGGGGGTATCTACCAAGGGGAGAGTGGTTGCGAGTTTAGCTATTGAGTCGACTTTCTCATTAATTTTAATGCCAGTATGACTACGTATCCACATAGGTTTTATTTTGGGAAATTTTTCAATAATTATGCTTCGGATTTTAACAGCGTAAAAATTATTATTGTTGACTTTAGATATAGCATTTAGCGATGAAAGGGAATCAGAGCATATTATATATCTACCAGGTTGCTTCATACAAATTTTAATTGATTCGTATATGGCTATAATCTCTGCAGTGAAAACCGTTCAGTCATAAGGTAGAAGTCCAGTTTTTAAAGGTTCTGATTGTGTTGAGATTCCATAACCTGCAATATCATTCGATTTTGAACCATCCGCGTATAAGAAATTGTAATTCATATATAGATGTTTAAGTATAAGGAAGTGTTGTTGAAAGACTTCTGGAGAGGTGATGTTTTTGTCGTATTTTGTTAATGTTGTGTCTATTGAGTTGTGTGTGCAGCATTCCCAGTTGAGTTCTGAGTAATTTATAAGTTTATTAGGTATGAATCGAAGAAGTCCACGAGGGTTTAACGTGAGTCTCGCCGTGAAGGCCTTACCCACGGTGTGCGACACACTGGGCATATTACAATGCGATTGCCAACGCCCCCCTGGGATAGCCAAGTAAAATATGGGCTATCTAGGAAAAGGGGCTGACAATTGTGGTATTAACACATATTGTCAACCCTTTCTTTGCAGCCAGGAGATAGCAAATTGATTATGCTAGTATGGAACATAATCCCCATTGGCGGAGGTGAGGCCTATCTTACCACCTCTGCTACTTTATGGGTCTGTAGCACCCGGTTGCAATGCAACTCCACATTCGAGAACAAAGTCTCTACCAGCGATTTTGGTATCAACTACAACCCGCTTGATGCTCCCACTAGGGGTCCAACACCAAATGATCAGGCGGGAACTCAGTTCCGGGGCCTCCTGATGTATGAATGGAAGGTTAGGAATGTGTGAATGGAACAACGGCAATTTTTCTTCCGACAGATACGCCAATGATGCGATTTGTTTGGAGATAAAGACGCGCCTTAGTAGGTGCACTAATCCTCAATTTTCTGGAAGACATGGTTCAAGTTTATTCTCTGATTTTTCTGCCTCTTCAAATCCATTAAAAGATAATATTCACCCGCATATGCGCAACATCTAATTTCCTTGTACATGGGAATGCTTTTCGTTAGAGCGTTGTAAGATATAGGGAACAATATTACGGAGATTGGCGAGCCTTCTGGGATGCCATTAGCAAGAGAGAAGGTGTTTGATAATGTTTTACCTGATTTAAATTACCTGATTAAACAATTATTTTCCTATTTGTCATGAATACTTATAACATTTACTTATTCTGTTCCTTTGGAAGTAAAGATGTAATTCCTTTGCAATGAAGTTTTGGTGATGAAAAATTATAAATAAGTAATTATTTTCTTTTGCACTTTCACAACATAGTGCACTGTGACTTTGCGCTATTACAATTTCACACACAATGAAAATATTTTCTTTTAGCATTTTACATTTACATATTGCTCGTACGCTCATATGTATGTATGTACATACATATGTAGATGCCAATTGTTCTATACATGTCACGGAATGCTGCCTTCGTTTGCATTCTGCTTCAGTGTTGTGTTTTGTTGTCGTTTTGTTATTTGTCTGGTTTTTAAAACCGAATGAATGCATGCATATGTCATTGTCGTGTTTTGGGTTTTCTACGCATTCGTTTTCGTTTCGTTGATTTTTGGACTTGACAGCAGCTTTCTTTTGGAATGGTGACGACATTTATGTGAATATTTTGTTAACATTTTGACATCATTTGTAGTACAGAGGAAATTCGTCGGTGGCTGTAAGTAATGGAATTTTTGATGAGTGCATCCCACCATAAGTAAATGTGAAGAGCATAAATATAGTTTTCAGCTTATTTAACTTAATAATGAACAAATTATTGTGTAATACTACTGCTTGCAAATCGGTATTTTTGGGGAGAACCTTTCCGAATATCGACCACTATTTTTTTATTGACCTCAAGTCCATTAGTTTGAAATCTCATAAGCCAACGGATTTGTTAACCTGTGTCAGCCTATTACAAAAGTTTGGGAAATTTATCCAATATACGGAATTATTTAACTACTCAAAAAGTTTACTATACCGATATTTAATACAGGACAGAATAAACTTGGCTCCGATCGAACGAACCCATTATTGTTAACCAGGATCTTAACTACATTTTTCACAAAAGAACCCACTGTGCTTAACCAGGGTCTTAACTACATTTTTCTCGAACGAACCCAGGATCTTAACTACTCCCATCATATTTCTAAAAAAAATTGGCAAATCAGCTTTTTCGGTTTTTGAAAAATAAAATGTTCGTTCCACTGAAAACAAAATATATCCAAAGAACCACAGTGTCCAGTTAAGAAGACGTTTTTCAATAAAAATAAGGCATCGACTGATTTATTTATAGCACACTTTTTTCAAAAAACTTTCATCGGCTAAACTTAAACATATTTACAAAATAATAGTTTCTTTTCCTATATTTCCTAAAGATAGTTTATTTCAAATATTGGTAATAACTTTGTTTATCATGGTTAATTTTGATGTTTCAAGTATCTATGAAGCAACCTAGCTTTTCGAGTTCTATTAGGAGAGGGACACAAGTAATGTTGGCTTTCAATTCCTCAATCATATTTATCTCATTCATGTAGAGCTGGACTTTACTTATCCTCAAACGAAAAATCTAGATTTGTGATTTCACATAATATAAACGGAAAATTTAACAGTCCGAAGTGCATAACTATGTGGCCGTCCAATTTTTCCTGTAATAATGTCACGAATTCATGGGCTGCCTGGCAAATAGCTTCGTCATATCAGACCGTTATTTTATCTGGAAGTAATGGCAGCTCTTGAGTAGAGTTGCTCTTCGCACGGAATAACAAAATTTTGATTTTGCTAATTGGCATAGCCATTAAGCTAGAAATGTGCCTTATCGCCTTATTTGACCTTATTTTGGTCAAACTAACGGATTCTCTTCATGCTTTTCAACAGCCCAAAAGGTGAAAGGAAGGCCATCAATTTATGCACGATTTGCATAATTGGTCATTTATTATTCAAAAACGAAAATTAATTTTAAAATTTCTTGGTTGTATATCGAATTGTGCGTTCGCTAGATCGCTTACGGGGATTATAAATTGATTTATGCTCATTTTTCTAATACAGGGTGGCGCAATAGAACGTGCATATTTAAAAAATAGGTTAAAAAAATAAATACAAAAGGTATGGTTAAAATATATCTATGGCATTGTAGAGTAATAAATGGAGTTTATTTTTTAAAAATAACATCATCTAAATGGTGACACTCTCTACGACGGCACTCCTCTAACCGCAAACGAAAATTGTTGAAAACTTTCTTCAGTAATACTGGTGTAATGGCTGCCATTTCACCACGGATATTCTCCTTGAGCTGAACGATGTTTCCTGGATTATTACTGTAGACTTTGTGCTTGAGGTATCCCCACAAAAAAAAAAGTCAAGAGGCGTCAAGTCTGGACTACGTGGGGGCCATGAGATATCACCTCTTTTCAAAATCAGTCTGCCAGGGAACATCTGCTTCACCACCGCCATGGAGTCATTTGATGTGTGACAGGTAGCTCCATCTTGTTGGAATCAAGTTCTGGAATTCACTATTCTTGAACTTTCAATTTCTGGAGCTAAAAATCCGTCCAACATCTCAACATAGCGTTCCGTATTAACCGTGACATTTTGGCCCCGCGCATTTTCGAAGAAAAAAGGACCAATTATTCCTCTGCCAGAGATTGCTGCCCATACTGTCACTTTAGGACTATGTAATGGTTTCTAGTGTTTGATTTTGGGATTTTCACTGTTCCAGTAAGGACAATTTTGACGGTTTACGAACCCATTCATAAGGAAATCGTCAGAGAAAAGGATATTGTCAAAATTGGAAAATCGATTAAGCATTTCATTAGTAAAAGCGAGCCTTGCTATGAAGTCAGACCCTTTCAATTCTTGTGTTAATTGCAGCTTATATGGATGCAGTTTAAGATTGATGTTGAACCGGTCTCTTCAAAACACTTTGCCTATATTTTAATTAAATTAGCACTCGGAGCTTCACTAATTCGCCGTAGTCTATATTCAGCACAATATAGTCGCCTAGTAGCAATATATGAACGAGAGTTCTCGTAAAATGCGCGCACGCAAAATGCGCGACGCTTCCCGTCGAAGTGATTCATAGCGACTAAAACTCCATGAGCCCGCCAACCCAACGATGTAGGCGCCCCCCCGCTCGCGCCTTTTCTACCCCGCAAAAAAGATGATGCAATATGCACGTTCTATTGCGCCACCCTGTACTATGGGGCTAATTGAAGACATATCTTTCCATGATGAAATGTCTGCCGGTTTGCCAGTTCGTCAGTTTGGTCTGTCATAAAATCCCTGCTGGAAAAAATATTTCTTATTAAATCGCCCATTATATGAAGGTGAACATTTTTTTGCTATTTATTGACAAATGCTTAGTATCAAAACCGGTATAAAAAATGACCCTTAGATGAGTTCTACCAAATTTTGCATATCGTTTGTAGTCTTAATCAACGAAAATGTTTCGTAATTAAGTTTCAATTTGGGAAATGGATTAGTACAAAAATATCTGTCCGTAGAAAAATTAAAATTTTTCTGATTTTTTTGTTTTTTTTTCAACAAAAAATAGATAAATTGATAAAAAATAGATCCAAAAAACAAAAACTATTCTAATTTAAGAAATCGTCATAATTGTGTTTCTCAAACTGACGTTGAGGATTGTGGTTATATAGTAGGTCATTTTCAGTTAGTATAAAATTCGAATGCTTGTAAACCCCAGTTAATGTACGAAAAAAAGGCAACGAGAACTTTGTTTAGATGTCACAATTGCACATACAAGCACTGAATACATCTCCAGTTATTTTCCGTATTTTTTAACATTATTCTTGTTTGTATAGAGGTGGTGATAGATTAATAGATATGATTGATATGATAGCAGGGGGAGTAGCGGGGAATCCTCTAATCAATTTTATACCTCTCTCGTTGTAGTTGTGGAATGTAAATGTTGGACTGTATTGCGAATTATCCAATAGCGATGATCTTTAGGAGGACCAACTTCACAGTTGGTTTTTACCAGAGAACTGAAGATTGGAACTTGCAATTTGGATCATATAATTTCACAGTCATGTGAAATGATATGTAATCAAATTGATCGTGCAGAAATTACAAGTGGCGATAAATAAAAGATGAGAATTAGAATTAGAGCCAATTCAATGGAGATTTATTGAAGCAACGAGTTGTGCTTATCAGTTGAAATCTGATTTGTAAGTCATTTTTTCTTATTACAGAACTTTCGACAACAGTTAATTTTCATATATTACAATTCAGAATTCAGTTACATTTAGTACACATATTTTCACTCAATGGAGTTATGTAACACTTCAGGGGCAAAAATTTGAGTTCACTCACAATAATATTCTTACAAAAGTATATTTTAAGGTACAAAAAAAAAGGTTAATTCTATATATATATATAAAAATCAATTGCTGTGCGTTAGTTTCGCTAAAGCTCGAGAACGGTTGGATCGATTTGGCTCATTTTGGTCTTAAATTATTGGTAGAGTATTCCGGAAGGTTTAAAAGGTTTTATTTGAAGTGATAGATGGCGTTGGAGATGAGATTTTTGCAATTAATTTTTTTTACCACATTAACATTGAATCAAATAATGGTAGGTGACAAACATACCATTTTTTTTCAAAAGGCATTTTGAAGGCAAAACAACGTTTGCCGGGTCAGCTAGTTTTAATATAAATTCAATGGTATGGTAATATGTATATAATCTTAAAATGATGGCTAAAATGTTGAAGTTTAGCCACTTGTATATCTATCTATCATTGTGCTATGGTAAATGCTCGTATACTCGTATAGCAAACTGCGCTTATATAATTTTAAAGGAAAAGTTTATTCAAAAAAAAACACGGAATAAAGTATCGAAAAATTAGAAGAAAAATCAGTATTTCTGAAATGAAAATCATTTAAACGACTTGATTTTTGGGGATTCAAAAATCGGTCAAAGTAAAAAAGAGAGGTGTAATCGTCAAAGTAATGACATTTCATACTTCCTATTTAGGTTTGTACTAGAACGTAACTATTTCAAAAAAAGGCTAAAATAACAAATATTTAATATAAACACAATAGTGAAACGTAAAACAAACTTAAAAATACGACATTTCCAAAAATTTTGGAAATTTTTTGACACCAGTTGAAAAACGTTACTTTGCACAGGGGCCAAAAGTGAAGTAATTTTCCTGTCTGAACGTTGTTTTCGCAATATGCGAGGTTTGCTTAATTTTTCCAAATTAATTAAATTAATTAAGATTACTCAGCAACTTATTGCAGGAATTCTATAGAACGAATATTACACATTCGGTACTAGTCGAATTTCTATTGACCTGCCTGCAGAAAAAAAATTATCTTCAGTATACAACACAATTGAGGTTGCGGTAATTAAGCATCCGTTTTTGTTTACACTGGTATTTATATGTCGTTATTCGAATGCTTTTTTTGAATGCTTCTTGAATGCATACTGTATTGAGTGATATTCTAATTCTAATAATACTGTTATTCAATGCTGCGGCATATGAGCATCGGCCCAATTTCTGTTCAATTTTTAATGCATCGATGTAGAGAAGCCACATTATTTTTGAGAGTGTTTAAGTGGGTCTTTAGGATTACCTGAGGTTTTAAAATGATCTGTAATCCGTGAAAATCTATAAATATATGCGGCAAGAAATTAATATTGGATGAAGTTACATGTAAGACAAATAACCTAAATGAATTTCTTATTTGATTTTCTCCATTGATTTCGTTCCACATAAGGAAATAATATTTTTGGCATAAGCTTATTTATTCAGATGTGGCGAAACAAAGTTGCGTTTTCAACATGCATCTCAGTTGGTTTCTAATTTTCTGTTAGTTTACAGTGATTAAATTGCGTCCCATGAATGGGATATGGAAATCCATCACTGTATAATTTTATTCTATATTTTAGCAAATGTTGACCGATTTGGATCAATAATTATCGTAAATTTATCGGCTGTGTGTGTAGATAATTTTTCAAATAAATCACACATAAAGCTATAATTTCGATGAAACTTTTATTTCATTATAATGCTTGGACCTTGCCAGTATGTACGAAATACTACAATGTAATTTAAATGACCGCCCCTAGATTGGTTGCAGTAGATCGCGCACATTTCGGGAGGTATCTTGGCGATAATTGGTTTTGAAATGCTCTAACATTTCGGGATTTTCTGCGTAAGCACGGTCTATGCCAAGGACCCACAAAAAAGTCAAACGGCGTCAAATCGCTTGATCTTGTTGGCCAATTGATGTTGCCAAAACGTGGAATTACGCTTTTTTAAAATTTCTCATGCAATAAAGCCAGAATCGGTCGTGATGTGTGTCTCATAGCACTGTCTTGTTGAAACGTATTATCCGTCACACTTTCACTAACAGCAGCGATATATTCGGCAGCTCGTACATTGCACAGGCCTCACCAGATCTGTAACGCCTCCAGCCTTTTCAAATCCTTTTATAATCTTGTCAATTCCTTCCACAGTAGGTCGATTATGATGACCATAATCACCTCATAATGCACGAAAAGTGCCCACGTTTGAATCACCACGTTTTTAGTAAGTTTTAACTACTTTTAAGCGTTCTTTGGTTTATATCCGTTAATGTCAAACCTTTCACTGAATAAATAACACTGCAGGTGACAGCCTTGCCAGACCGGCTGTTTTGAAATCACTAAATGGATAACGCTGTGTATTGAAATAATAAGTTGAAATATATTGAATAATACATTGAAATATCGGCCTTTGGACAGCCTGATGTATTTAGGTAGACACCTGCTGAAAGCATGCAATAATAGTTGATTTCTCAAGTTGAATTGAATAGATCTGCCGTTTCCAACACTATTCTAGTCTCCCTAAGATGGGCTGTTGGAAAATTTGTCAACTGAGAATGAAATCTCACGATATGTGTGTTCTGTATTATTTCATGTTTCTCCGTGGAAAGTCTTAGCCGGACTGAATCCTTCCAGGACGGCGTAAACACATCGGTAGGCAGTTAATTTCGAGTTTTTGACCGCCTAAATCATGTGATATCGCATTTCTAGACTTACTTTCTTAGAATGAAACTATATTTTTTACGGTTCCTATAAATTAACTATTAAGACACTATTGAAGTTTAACTGATTTCCCCTTATCTTTCTTAATTATATTCTATTTTTGCACTCACTCAGTGGAACATAGAGTTTCCCGACAATTCCGAACGTCAGTTACGGAAGCATTTGTAAGACCTGACGACTCGAATTAAACGAACGTTCGTCCGACACATCGCGGTAAGCGCCGCTCAAGTAGGTCGTAGCATCGGGGTTCCAACTCACGATCTTATTCATAGCACTCGTTGTCGCGTGTTGCGTCCGGTCGCAACTTTTGAAAATCTGTAACTGGTGTAACATGTAAAGCAAGTAGTAGTCGGTATTGAGACCAGTGTAAACCCTATCATCAATGCAGTTAACATCATTCAAAAAAAAATTGTAGCCACCTTTGTTTTAAAACTGCTTAGATATTGTTTGGCTTACCGGTAGATTTAAAAAGACTTGATTTTTCAAAAACTCGCGTGTCTTTCGCATGATTATGCATTGAAGAAAAATTATTATGAACCATTTTGAATACAGATTAGCGTACGTCTTTGCTTAGCAAAAGAAAATACGTTGTAGTAAATAATTTTAGAAATAAAATAATTGAAGACTAAGGACGTAAAATCGAGAACCTTTTAGATCTCTTGATAGCTCTTTGGTAAATGGCTCAAGTACCAAACTATTCCAATTATTGTATAGTCCATTTTCAATAGTTATTTTCTCTTTTAAAAGTATTACTTGCAATTTGCTGTAATTACATACGCCCACGTCATTGGGATCTCGGTACACAATAGCATTCGTAGGTGCTCTTAATTGTGTTGAAATATCGGACGGTCATTTTCAGATTTGTGTTGATTCATTGTTAACGAAACACTTTGAGCAAACAATGCTCTCATTATTTTATTCTGTCCAATATGTCCAATATATGTATCTTAAATGGCAATTGGATTGTGCTGGCATAGGCAACATTGTCATTTTGTTCTTTTTGGTTGATGTTGTATTTGGTTACCTGTAATCACAATCAGTATCTTCTCATTCATGGTTATCACTCCAGGGTGCTTTTGGTCGCCGGCAAATTACACAAATATTTTAGTAAATATCGCTATATAGTTATGTGGACGACGATGGTGCAGGTAGGAATTATTAATGGAAGAGTCACTACTTCAACGGTGTTCAGTATCGGACAAAAGTGTCCGAGCTTATGACCGACATATTCTTTTCTTTCACGTCCTCTACGAGTATGAAGACTCTGGCCGTCATTCTGTTTTGTTCTGGTCATTGATTGTAATTAGGTTTTCTCTTTCATTGTGTGTTTATCTTTTTGTCTTTGAGATGAAGCACATTTATTTGCACACTTTTCCTGAGTGTTGTCGTTTTCGTTTTCTTATTCATTATCATTCCATAGTAATTGTTTAGAGGCAATAAGCCAGATCAAAGTCATTATTCCTTCTTTGCTATTCAATATATCTAATTGATTTCAAGGGCCATGTGCTTTTTTGCTGCTCTGACACGAAATTCGAATTCACAATCACCGTTGACCCTATAAGGATCTATAGGTATTGAAATGCCCCCTTAAGTAGGCAGGAACCGTTATGTTTTCGATGTTGTTTAATATACGAGGTGTGTTCACAAAATAAGCTGAATTTTCAAATTTCGCGGGCTACGTACATTCGACATTGGATTATTATTTTTTTTTTTATGTTGGTACACTCGTCTCGAAGATATGTTGATGGTTTTATCCATATAACATGTTGAGCTTGTTTGTGAGAGGCATAAATAAGACAAGTGTTTTGCGTGTTCGGCGATTTTCTGCAAAAAATGGATCAAAGATGTTGCATCAAATTTTGTGTAAAAAATGGAATTAAGTGCTCAAAAACACTTGAAATGTTGACAGTGGCATACGGTGAGAGTACTCTGAGTCAAAAAAATGTTTACAAGTGGTACAAGTTTTTCACAGAGGGCCGAGAAGAAGTGAATAACGACGCTCGCTCTAAACGACCCAGCTAATCAACAACCGATGAAAATGATGAGAAAGTGAAAAAAATTGTTATGGAGAATCACCGAATCACAATTAGAGAAGTTGCTGAGGATGTCGGCGTATGGATTGGCTCATGCCATGCAATCTTTTCAGAAATTTTGGGCATGAAGCGTGTGACAGCGAAGTTCGTTCCAAAATTGGTGAATTTTAACCAAAAACAACGTCGCATGAGCATCGCTTAGGATTTGTTGAACGACGTCAACGATGATCCAGATTTGCTTAAAAGAGTCATAACTGGTAACGAATCATGGGTTTATGGTTATGACATCGAAACCAAAACCCAATCGTCCCAATGGAAGAGTCCAGGAGACCAAAAAAAGCTCGCCAAGTTCGATCAAAGGTCAAGGTTTTGCTCACTGTTTTCTTCTTCACTGTTTGAATCAGGAGTTCTTGCCACAAGGCCGTACGGTAAATAAGGAGTATTACCTTGAAGTTATGCGCCGTTTGCTTGAAGCAATATGAAGAAAACATCCGGAATTGTGGAAAAAAATTCATTGCTTTTGCATCATGATAATGCACCTGCTCACTCATCTTTACTTGTGAGGGATTATTTGTCCAAAAACAACACCGTTATCATGCCTCAGTCACCGCATTCACCAGATTTGGCCCCCTGCGACTTTTTCATGTTCCCAAGTTTGAAGAGACCCATGAAAGGACGGCGTTTTGCGACGATTGAGGAGATAAAAACGAATCGTCGAACACACAAAAAGCTTGCCTTATTTATGCCTTTCACAAATAAACTAATGGTTCTATATGGATAAAACCATGAACTTATTTTCGAGACGAGTGTACCAACATAAAAAAAAAATAATAATCGAAAGTCGAATGTACGTAGTTCGCGAAATTTGAAAATTCACCTAATTTTTTGAACACACCTCGTAATATTGTCGGGGTTCATAAGCGAGAGGGATATTTTGAATCTGTAATATAAAAAACCACGAATAATGGGACGTCTCTGGTTGATAAAGATAATTAATTTGCCATTTGTGTACTACTGTGATTTTGTTATAGATCTAATTAATAATTAATTAATTACTAATTAATACTTTACAATACACATTTATCGACATTAACGCTGGATATAAAAAGAAACTAAATGTATGGCTGCCGCACGAATGAAGGCAAAAAAAAATCTCATGGAAAGAATTCCGACCTATACTATCAACAATTAGACAGTGTGAAGGAACCAATCGCCCAAAAGCGGCCAAACTAGGGCCAGTAGGTGACGAATTATGTTCCATCAAAACACTGTCGATAGTGACTGGTCAGATGCTCTATAAGTAAGCCTGTTTAGGAGGTTGCAAGCACTTTATAGTCCGGACCTGTTACCAAGAGATCAGAACTTTTTTTCCGTCGAATGATTTTGCTAGTGAAATATTTGCCTGCAATTGTTGTAATTTTGATATTTATATTTTTAGTTAATATATGGTTATGCAGGATAGATCGAGGACCGTTAACTTGGTTTCCTTAACACAATCAATATTTGTCAAACTATAACTAACATATTTTGGACCATCACTATGAGGCTCTGATTATAACTACAGTGCTGAGTCTCCGAACATTAGCTCTTCAAAATTTCAAGTATGGCTATGTGGAATTTCATCAAAATCGATGAAGTCTTTTACTACCAATTTGCTACGTGGAACCGAGGCTAGTGAGCGTAAATGTCACGAGGCTCGTAGATCTGAGCCTCGGTGCAACCACCTATCTTCGTTTAAAGCCGATCAGCACGATGAGCTAACGAACGTTGCGAATAGTCAACAACTTTCCAAATTGGCATTCAAGATCTTCATTAAACAGCAGATCCTTTTCGGTGTTCAGTCAGAAGAGTTGCTAGGCTCACTGAATGTGATAAGCTGATGAAATCTCCATTCTTGGGATGCTGGGAAATTTGCTTTCTGTAGTATATTTGTGTGATCTGATGCATAATTTTATTAGGTTCTTGTAAGAACAGGCTGCAGGTGGTTTCAACAAAAGAGGCCTTAGTCTGCAGGTTGATTTTAAATCTGTTATGGAGTGTGTTTTTAACAAGTGTTGTAAGTGGTAGAGTTGTAAGTAGAAAGTATTAATCAAGTCCTTTTGGTTTGAAAAAAATATATATAATAACGATTTCCCTGTGTATTAAGACTAGTTCGGTTTAGTATCCATAAAATATCTGTTCCATAAAGTATCTGTTTTGAAATATACTAAGATGTCACATTCGTTGCAGCGAGCCTGACACTGTTTCCAAAGTTAATTGATATGTCACAAAAACTTTCCATATGTTATACGAGTATGTTAATACAAATGTCTTCTTTTTTTTTGTCTAATTGTTACTTCGTATTAAATCACAACCAGTGGAATAACAAATACTCAACCCAAAACGCAAACGAAAAGAGAAAAAAAGACACGAATTATGCAAACCCACTAGATGTAAATCAACAACTGACGATTGAAATATCCCTTTGCCTCCAGGGGTTACATTGCGGTGGCACTTTTTCTTTGCGAACTATGGTTTGTATTCCCAATGCGAATTGTTATCACAGCTGGTGGTGCCACAATGTCAATATTGATTTAGTCAAAAAATTTCATGAATATTTGCTACACTAATTATTTGCCCAAGGACTGACGGACAGACGTCACTTTAGTAAACTGCACAAAAGCACTCTGTGTGGCAACATGTCTGACTACAAGTGGCTGTCAACTGGAAACTCGTGTTTATCTCTGCGTCTGGAACTTTCGTTTTGTGCTCAAGTGGAGGGCTAACGAGAACAATGCTATCCGCAAGGGGGCCATTATACGCTTAACCAATCTTGAGATTACGAGTATAAGACAAAATTAATATGATTAGAAACCATGAATTCTTGTTGAGATTATAAGACGACATTAAAATGACTAACAGACATGTATTATTGTCACGCTGTTAGCCAACGATAATGATTTTTTAATTACTGCGGCATAGCTTTGGGAATATTCGAGTGTGTCTGATAAAGTGTGCTTTCAAGTCTTATCTATTGGAAATATCAATCAAACAATTTATTACGCATTTTCTACAGACTTAGAGTTTATTAAACTTTGGTCTCTCTCCAGCAGGCCATATGGAAAACAAACCCTGTCATTATTTATAATGAGGCCTATATGTAAAATTCGATTTGCTTGTTGATTGGCAAGTTGTTTAGCTTTCTTGTGATGATATTCTAATGACCACAGGAAGATTTGTTAACATTTATAGGAGTACAAACAGGCAGTAAATGATATGATAGCATAGTGGAAACTTCTTGAGGCATTTATCCCAATTACATTTCTCTCTCCAAAGAGAAAATATATCCTTGCCAAAAATGGAAGTATTATAATTACAATATAAAATCCTGTTTGTTAACACCATTAGATGCGCCGATAATTTTGAAATTTGCGTATCTCACACTTTTCTAATATGTGGAAAATTTTGCTTTTGAATACAAGAAATAGTTGTCAAATGTTATTGTATTCTCATGATCTAAAACAATGGGTTTGGGAGGTAAACAAATATTTAATATTACTCGTCAGAAGCATCAGTTTTAAAGCTTAAAAAATATAGCCCACCTTCAAAATAAATAATATATATGTATTAACATCGCTAATTTTAAAAGTAAACCGAATTTTTAACGTTAGGAAATACTGTTGAAAAAACCCCGTTGTTAATTATTGCGCGGAAATGCTTACATGCCTAGACGGCGACTTGAATAGAAACGTTTATCTATTATGCGCTGCGAGGAGAAAATAATTTCAAATTCTTCTGCCTTCTATGCCCTTTCTCCAACTCGCCGTTGCAAGTTATAACAATTTTATTTCCTTTAAAGTAGTCCCCCTCATATATAATACAATTGTGTCAGCGTTTCTGCTAATCCTCGAAACACTTCTAAAACGTGCTTTTTGGTATCGCCAAAAGCTCCTGTTTCGATTTTTCTTTTATCTCCTCAATCATAGCAAAACGCTTTCCTTTCATCAGTGTCTTCAGTTTTGGAAAAAGGAAAAATGATTGGTTTTTCCACAATTCTGTGCGTTTCTGACGAATTGCTTCGCGCAAACGGCGCATAACTTCAAGGTAGTATTTCTTATTGACCGTACGACCTTGTGGCAAGAATTTATGATGCACCACGCCATTGCAATCTAAGAACACAAAAGTGAACAAAACCTTCACATTTGACCGAACTTGACGCGATCGAGCAATCAGGACGAGCATCGTCTTGACATCTTCTCGGCCTTCCTTAAACCGGTTATACCACAATTGAACTTGTGTTTTGCTCTCGCCAAACGTAGTAGACTCGCCAAACGCCACAGTCAACATTTAAAATGTCCTTGCACATTTAATTTCATTTTTTACACAAAACTCAATACAGTTTCTTTGATCCATTTTTTCGAATAGTTAAAAATCGAAGAGTACACCAAAACACGACTAACCTTTTTATCTGCCAAAAACAAACTGACGATTCAAAATGGCTGATATTGTCAACATATAGAACAGACATGTGAACCAACATGACAGGAAAAAAATGCGAAAATCGAACATACGTAACTCACGAAATTTGAAAAAACCCGTTTTTTTTGTTTTGATCGCACCTCATAAGTCCGTACTTTCATTCTTACCCTCTTCCAAAGAAACTGATACGCATCATTCATTTTCTCTTAAAGCTGTATGAAATATATCTTCCTGCAGGATGGCATTCAGCCAGTTTTCTGTGTTTTTCTGTGGCCTCTCATAATACCCTCCTTGAAAAAGAGTGAGGATGGGTTTGCCCCCCCACTTGTCACCAGATATGATTTTGAAGATACTGATTGCTAAGGCGCCTCTGGCATCAACTTCTTGAAGCTCAGCATTACCAACATTTCGACAACAATAATAGCACTATTCCGTCGAATCTTCCAACTTCAATTATGTATTTATAGTAAGGTCAAATGTCAATATTATAAACTTAATAGATTCAGAGATGATAACAACAAATGTCAATGTAGTTATTAGTTATTTTATGTGTTATAGCAATACATTTTGCTAATGGACGACTAATCACAAAAGTAGGCTGTGTGAGCCTACCAAATAATTATATGATTCCAAAAATGGTTTCTATCCGATTAAATTGTGTAGGCGACACATTGATAAGCGCATTTATTATACTGATATTAAATTATTTATAGATCCTCACATACGAGTATGCTTGTATGAATTTCATCTTAACATTGAAATAACAAGTGATAGTCGGTATGGTATAATTAATCCAAAAATACCTAAGTCATCCTATATGTTAAATTTCAGCTTTTATAACATGATTCTACGTACTTGCGTTTGTTAAAAGTACCGCATATGATATTCCTTACGAAAATAATTATATAATTATTACAAAACCATCTTTAATATTGGGTTGTCGTTTGGATTTTAAAAGAAATTTATTCACAAATTTATATGCAAGAAAACAATTATCTTAATCTATTATATAATCTCCCCCTTTGTTAATAACTTCTTCCCATCTCTCTGGCAGATTTTTAATTCCTCTCTCCTAAAACTTGCGTGGTTTTTCGGAAAAAATTTCAATTCGATTTTTCACTTCCTCGTCGTTATGGAAATTCAAATCCTTAAAGTGATTGTTCAAACTGCGAAATAGGTGACAGTCGGTCAGGGCGAGGTCTGAGGAGTACGGTCGGTTCGCGGGGCAGTGTGATGCCTCGGTAAGAGAGTCGAGGCTGCTCATAAATTCGAGCTCTTTTTTGACCCAGTGAACGGTTGCGACTGGTTTTTTTTGCGAATTTCAGCAATTTCTCTAACTGTTGCACGGGGATTAAAAATAATTAAATCTCTCACCTCCGCGGAAACAATTTCTTTTGATCGTCCTGATCTAAAAGCGTCTTTTAAACCATTTCTGGCAAGTTCTTTCATTTGGCTGACTTCAGCAGGCGTTTTTCCTTTTCGAAACTATTTTCGAAGATGATTTTTTTAAAACACTATAACCACCCGCGACTAGAACAAGAACACAACTAAATAATAGTAAACAGTTTAGAGAAGGGGTGGCAAGAAGTTGTCGTGGTATTGGAAGGAACTCTACGTCATGAGAAGTGACATGTGGTGAACAAACGAATTAACCGAAAAAACTTTCCGAACAACCCGATAATACAAAACATTCTCAATGCCACATTTATGATACGCCTATGCCATATTATAATAATGCTCTAAATGGGTTTAATTTATATGTAAGAAGGAATCGATGTTGATGTTTCCATCTAAATAGAAATTGAAAGTCAGACATAGTAATCTCGCCAAAATTTTATCAACTACGTCTAGTAACTGAAACACAGCATAATATAATGATATTTTCCTGATGATTCTAGTATTGCTTTTTAAACATAAATTTTGCAAAGTCTGACATAACTTTCGATAAGATTTTTATTGTACGCGTTAAAATTGTGCTAATAAATAATGGTCATTCCAGCTAGATTTTTTTTATGTTATGGTTGATGACTGTGTCCAATGCTGAGGGAATGCCGAAAGTATGAAAGGAAGAAATTGCAACTCTTCTTAATACAAATATTTTTTATACCATCTTCCCAAGGAACGGAAGAAGGTACCATTTGATACAGCAAAATGTAATGCCCAGATCGAAGTGTATAAGATACTAAGTACATTATGGCGAAATGTATTTCATAACTTCCTTAATCAATTGAACAAATTCTGATAGCTTGGCTGACTGGCGGGTAGACACGATAAACTCTCACAATGGGAAACTCTCACGAAACTTCTCAAAACTTGGCACAGCTAGATACTGTTTTGCAAGAGCGTAACCATGAATGTTACATGGGCTACATCGGCCCGCTCTTTCTTGTAACACCCTTACAAATGACCGATGTTCCGAAAATGAAATTTTTCTCTTCTAATCCTAATTTGTAGACTGTAGCGAATTTAATTTGTGCCCATTGTTTTGTTTTAGGCATTTTGTAAGGCGCTATCTGAGAATGGAAGTGGATCGCATTGTAACGCCTCTTGTTTTACCTCACAAACAAATTAACCAATTTCCCAAAGTTTAGTTTTATCCCAATACATTGATTGTGTTGCCTTTATAGTTTGCAAAATTTTGATTAAATCGACCTATTAACCAAACCCCTTCTGGTAACCTCATAAAATTATCGATGTAATCATATACTCGTATTCTTAGGCTCATATCTTCTATTCAGTGAAAATTTAACGATTGGTAAGCTATTGCGAATGAAAACAAGTCGCCTCTTCTGATACCTCCCATGCAAATTTCTCCTTTTTTCAGAAATTAAAGTTTATTTTTCTAACTCCAAGCGCTCTCTAATTCTTGGTAAATTTTGAGAAAAATCGAACAGATAGCCATGCTATTTTTGGTGCTTCCCATACAGATGGCCGATATAACTCGTTCTTAGATTCAGATCTTCCATAGAGTTATAGTCAAATATGGTACGCATTAAGTAAGGGGTTTAAAGATAGTGAATGAAAAAGGACCGCATTATCAGGCCCCTTCTACTTCCCATACACATTGACGAAATTCCGAACTTAATTTTTTTCTTAATTTCTTTCATTTTTTTGTCTGCAGCAGGCCAAATTCTTGACCATTGCATTGTTCTGAAATGATGGGCAAAACGTGCGAAAAATCGTCTCATTAACAAAAACAACATAATCTTTGGTTTACAACTTTAGTCAAATTTGCACGCGTTACTCCCCATATAAATTAAGCGATATATCGAAATTTAATCTCTAATTCGTAGACTAAATTAACATAAATTTTTAACATGTGCATTAAGCGCTTGGCAATGCTTGGTACAAAATTAGAATTGACTGCGTAATCCCACTTTTTCTGGTATCTCTATACGAGTAATCTACCGGGACGGTCCCAAAGCTAGCCGACCTGACGTACAGATGGCGCCAGTAGTGTGAAAAAATTATTTTAGTGCAAAATTGGCAACCTTATAAAACATATGTTTTAAGTTTAAAGGCGCTCCGTTGTTTAGTATTTTTATTTGAGCCATCAAAAGTAAACGGTCTCAGTAAATTTGTAAACATAGACAAAATTGGTCACCGTTATGTAATTCAATATTTCCGTTTGAAAGGTCTCAGTCGCCCCGGTATTAAAGCCGAGCTGGATTCTACTTTAGGGGAGTCTGCTCCTTCGTTTACGACAGTAAAATACTGGGTATCAGAGTTTAAACGAGGCCGTACGAGCTGCCAAGACGAACACCGTAATGGTCGACCAATACAGGTGTCCACGCCAGACACGGTTAAGAAAATCCACAAAATGGTATTGGATGACCGTCGGCTGAAGGTGCGCCAGCTAGCTGAAATGATGGGCATCTAAAAAAATGCTATACATCGTATATTGACCGACGATTTGAAGATGAGAAAGTAGTGCGCAAGATGGGTGCCACGCTTGCTTTCAGTAGAGCAAATACAGCGCCGCGAAAATGTTTTAGTAGAGTGGTTGGCGACGTTTCACCGCAAAGAAGCCCAATTTTTGCATCGGTTTATGGCCATGTCTGAGACATGGGCCCACCATTTCACACATGAGATAAAGGAGCAATCAAAGTAGTGGACTGGAATTGGAGAATCGTGTCCAAGGAAGGCGAAGACGGTTCCATTTGCAACGATTATATTTATTGGTTATCTTCTGAAAGGAAAATCCACCAGCGGCGAATGTCATGCTAATTAATTGCAGCGTTTAGATGATGAAATGGAGGGAACAGAACCGCCTTTGGCGAAAAGAAAGATTTATTTCATCAAGACAGTTCACACATCCAATATTGCGATGGCCAAACTTAATGAATTAAAGTTCGAATTGTTTCATCAAGTGCCTTATACGCCAGATTTAGCTCCCTTGGACAACTTTCTATCTCCAAACTCAAAAAAATTGTTCGGTGGTAAAAGATTTGACAACACTAAAGATGATGACTATTTTAATGAGTTTGACAGTTCTTACTATAAATTCGAGCTAAGAGGAGATTATGTTGAAAAATGAGGAACATTTTTCCCAACTTTTTTGTTTCTTCTTTGTTAGGTCGGCTAGTTTTGGGAGTGCCCTCCTAATTGAACCCATATATTCCTGCATTTATATGTTTCTTTTCTTTGTACTAAACACGATGTTATGTTTCAGTACAGTAGTTTAGGTCAGTAGGAATTACTGCAGTAGGAATTGTTTCATGTTTTTTAAAAAATGTACTTGTTCGGAATTTTTACCATTAAGTCCGTCAGACGGAGCCAAATTATTCGGCCAGTTTCCTTAAATGTTGTTAAGGATAATAATATAAGAAGTATAGAGAAGAAAGTACCGGAATAAGCGTGCCAATGCTTTGCGTTATGATATCAAACACATGACGTGTCCTAAATTTAGCTGGTTTCAGTGCAAGTAAGTAAAGGGCGCGGACAAAAGAGTATGTGGATTAGTTGTATGGGAGGCGGAGGAAGGAGCACGATTAATTGGTCGTTTTTTCAAACTTTGCGAAGTATTATCAAGCAATGTAAAGAGCAAATATTAGTACTGTTGTTACAGAAAAACAAGTAACTTCGATAAATTGATTCATTTTTCGGGAGATAGTAGCAGCGCTGGGCAGACACGGCCTGTTTTGCAATCCCCCGTTCAGATTTTGGCGAAATATCAGGCTGTTCCAAATTTTAAGAGGTTTTATAATGGACTGACAGTAGTTATTTGCTACCATCCAGACAGGCGGTCATCGGAGAGGGAAGTCCTGAAACAGATTTGGTTAACAGATATCTTTGTTGTATCAGATGATATACACGTATGTCTCTATTCCATTGGGTAATAATGTTTCAGTAACGTTGGAAATGATTTGCTGATTAAAGCGGGACTTTATCAGTGAAACTATATAGTACAATCTAATAAAATTTCCCTACTTTATCAAGTGAATATATTCTCGTTTCGAAAAGTTTTACTTCCATTTTCTTTTTTTTTTTTTGTTTTTTTTTTTTTTTTTTTGAAACCATTTTTCCATTTTTTCTATATTTACACAACACAGTTTCTAAAAACTTAACAATCCAAAGCCTGGTAATTATTATCCATATTCCCACTCTATGCCCTTAAATTTCCCATAGAATTGTGACTGCTTTTACTTAGATTTGGTCTACACTGGCTATCTTGATTACTCGCTTACTACTGCACCTGTTTTTAATGAGTCTAGATTATGTTAAATTAATAGAATATTCAATTAGTTCATTAGACATAAAACAGCCTTAGAATATTTACATATACAAACGTATTTACATATAGTTGGGCACATGTGTGCGTGTGTGTGTTTTCACCTTTGTATACGAGTATTTATACAGGCTATATTAGGCATGACTCGAAGGAATTGTTACACCACCGACATGACACACATTTCCGATTTTCACCAGTAATTGAAAGGGGTGAAAACTCTACCAACACTATTTCAAATAGGGTTAATGAGAGGAACGTCAAAGGAGTAGCAACACGATTTAATTGGCCTCTTTTCATATGATAAGAACATTCTTTAATGTGAACCTGTATGAATAATGGTGTGACAGGATATTTGTGGTACACGCACACTAAAGAAATTAGTTGGAATAATTAAAGAGCCGAATATGACTTCATTATATGAATTAATGATTACTTGAGTGCGTTTACAATTGTAGTACTTGAAAAATATTATAATATAATAATTGCTGATAACTTGACTTTGTATTGTAATAATAACATTTTGTATTTGCAATGTAGGAATACTTTTATAATTTAATATTATTTGATAATTTGATTTTGATTTCAATTTTGCCATAATACAATTTTGTGTCTAGAATATGTAAATACTTTCATAATTTGATAATTTTCAATAATTTGATACCACACTAGTACGAGGGCGGTCACAAAACTAGCCGACTTAACAAAGAAGACAGAAAAAGTTGGGAAAATGTCTCTTTACTTTCCAACATAATCTCCTTCTATAACCTGTTTATAGTAACAACTGTGAAAATCCCTAAAATAGTCATCAACCACAAACTTCACTTCAAACTTCATTGTTGGCAAATCTTTTACCACAGAGCAATTTTTTTAAGACTGGAAATAGAAAATAGTTCGAGAAAGCTAAATCCGGCGAAAAAGGTGTGTGATGAAGGAATTCGAACCTTAGTTGATTAATTTTGGCCATTGCCATAGTACATGTGTGAACTGGAGCAATGTCTTGATAAAACAACACTTTATTTCTCGTAAAATGCGGTCTTTTTCCATAATTTCATTACCTAAACGCTGCAATAAATTAACATAATATTCACCGTAGATGGTCTTTACTTTCTGAAGATAGTTAATAGAAATAATGCCATGCGCATTTACAAAAACAGACGTCTTGCCTGCAGATGGAACCGTCTTCGTCCTCTTCGGACGCAATTCTCCCATTCCAGTCCACTGCTTTGACTGTTTCTTTATCTCAGGTATGAAATGGTGGATTCCTGTCTTATTCATGGTTATAAATTGATGCAAAAATTCGGCTTTTTTGCGGTGAAACATCGCCAAAGATTATATTAAAACAACTTCACTACGATGTTTTTGCTCTATTCAAAGCAAGCGCGGCAGCCATTTTGCGCACAGCCTTCTCATCTTCAAATATTCGGTCAATACACGATATATAGCACTTTTTAAAATGCCTATCATTCCAGTTCCAAGCAGCTCACGCACCTTCATTTGGCGATCATCCAATACCATTTTGTGGATTTTCCTAACCGTGTCTGCCGTGGACACCTCAATCGGTCGACCACTACTGAGATCGACCTAGCAGCTCGTACGGCCTCGTTTAAACTCTGCTATCCAATATTTTACAGTCGTAAACGAAGGAGCAAGCTCCCACAGAGTACAATCTAGCTCAGCTTTAATATTGGTTGGACTAAGGTCTTTCAAATGTTAATGTTGAATTACATAACGGCGTCCATTTTTTTCATGTTTATAAATTCAGAGATTGTTGAGATTATTTACTTTTGATGGTTCAAATACAAATACTAAACAACATTGTGCCTTGAAATTTAAAACATATGTTTTTAAAGGTTACCACTTTTCACCTGAACTATTTTCTCTCTCAAACTGATGGCACCATGTATGCGTCAGGCCGATTGATTTTATAACCACCCTCATACCATATAAATATAGAACTATGTATGCAAATGTCTACAGTTATTTTATACAGGGTGTCCGTTGGGAAGGTATACTACTTTGTTTTGTCGCCATTTTGGTAAACATTAGTCTTGACAGTTCATATTTGGCAGTCGTGAAGTAGAGACGTGGCAAATTTATTATGGACAAATATTCGATAAGCCAACGTGTTTTAAACGTTAACACATTTTATCAAAATCAATCATCGATTCCTGTGATGATGAGAAAGTTACGTGAAATTTTTGGGAGGAACAACGTGCCAACAAGACGTACTATTTATCGTATAGTGAATGATTTCGAAGGAAGAGGGTCTGTAGCTGATAGGACCAAACATGGACCACAACATACTGCAAGATCGACTGCTACTGCTGCTCAAGAAAGTGTTCAAAACAATCCATAAACCTCAATTCGATGCCGTGCTCGAGAGCTTGGTCTTTAAAGAACAACTTTGGCCACAATTTTGCACAAGGATTTGCATTTGTTTCCATTTAAAAATTAGTTGACACAAGAACTTCTTGCACAAGACCATTTACGCCGCCGTAAATATGCCAATAGGAAACTACAGCTCGCTCATGACAGCCCCGATTTTCATGAAAAAATCAAAAGGACTCGCATTGGTGAGACTAACAGAGGTAGATATTTATCTGATATTGTATTCCATACATAATTGCCGACATTAAATAAAACACTTATCAATATAAGATCCATTGTCTTTCATTTAATCAAAAATTATAAACAAACAAAGTAGTATACCTTCCCGACGGACGCCCTGTATTTGTGGCCTTTGTGCGAAACTGCTTTTATAACAGGTCATAATGTGTATGAATCAATGCCCAATCACAATAACTTACTGAAACTTAATTGATTACGCAAAACATATAAAATAATTAAACTCGTGTTTTTTCACAACTCTAGTCTGAGAATTAAGCTCTTTCTCTATAGGTATAGTTTCCTGTGATACAGTTTGGATTTTCACTAATCATTTATCTTATTACAAAATTGTAATTGCTAAATGATTCTTATAAATACTTTGCTTCTGGCAAAATCATCGTTTCCGGAAACTTGTTGGATGTGGTATTAAACGCATTTGTGTTTTTACACACTTTGAACGACGCGTGTTGTCCCGTGGATGTATTCCAAATTATTTTGGCATTTCTTTGTTTTGTGCTGGCTGTTTGGTATTTTATTGTACCTGAAAATGATTGAAATACCTCAAAGTCATTAGTTTAGATAGTTTAGTTTGCAAACTTGTCAGAAACAATATGAACTATAAACAGCATTTTGAGGAGAATTTCTTATCATAGTATGACGACAAAAAAAATTCATTTCTTGATATTAATTGAAGTCTCTACTATTAACTACGTTCACCGTCCTTTGCTGTTTGTGTTTACTTTATGATCAGGCGTTAGTAAATTTATTTTCGGTAAACAATTTTAAAGATTTAGTGGGAAAGTTTCATTATACATACAATTTTAATGGCACGCAGAGATGCAAAGCGACATTTTCAAATCAATCCAGTCCTTTAGAATTTTTGATTAAAGTACAGTATCATATCATAAGAATATGGGAAGAAACCGGAAATATGGTCCATTGAAGTTTTAATGTTCTTTAAAGAGCAACATCTCAAAAACGAATGTAACTGTTATTACAAAGAAAGGAACTATAAAAGCATGATATTTTGTATTTTTTAACATTTCATTGTGTAGGGTGGGCCATAAGGGTGTTGTCGGTTTAAATATTCAATTAAAAAAAAACTACGAAACATAAAAAAAATATATTTGTGTTTTTAAAAAGTAGAAGCATGGGAATTTTTAAGACTTAAAAATAATGTTGTCCAAATGGCTTCCCTCAGCTGCTTGACACTCTTGGAACCGAAGTCGCAAATTTTGGAAAACTCGTTGAAAAGTTGTTCTCGGTATTTTGTTACTTTCCTGAATAATGTTCCTCTTCAACTGCTCTAAATTGGTCGGATTATTCTCGTAGACTACCGATTTGAGGTAGCCCCATAGAAAATAATCGCATGGAGAGAGATCGGGGCTAGGTGGGGGCCATTCAATATCCCCCCTTTTCAAAATGAGTTTTCCAGGAAAAACGTTTTTCAGCAGCTCTATGGATACCTTAGCCGTATGACATGTGGCCCCATCCTGTTGAACCCACATCCTCGAGGTATTGCCTTGAAGTTCGTGCAAAGTTGGCACCAAAAACTCTGCTAGCATGTTGCAATAATTGTTCGCTCTAACCGTCATCGCATGCCCTCTTTCGTCCTCAAAAAAGTATGGTCCAAAAATACCGGTTAACGTTATCCCAACTCACACGACAAGCTTAGGGCTGTGAAGTGGACGTTCATGCAAGCGTCGGGGATTAGTCTCGGACCAGAACCGACAATTTTGCTTCTTCACATGGCCATTAAGGTGAAAATTGACCCCATCACTAAAAATCACGTTGTTGAAATTGTTGAACCGCTCTAGCATCAAATAGGCAAAGTTAAGTCGGTTATTGGCATCATCGGGTTTTAATTCTTGGACTATCTGAATCTTATAAGCCTTCAAATGCAAATCACGTTTCAAAATTCGTTGTAAAGTTGTTCTTTTGACATCCAAAGACTGACTTCTCTTACGTGTTGACTGTTGCGGATTTCGCTGAACTGAAACACGAACACGCTCCACAATGTCGGCTGATCTTGCAGAAACTGGGCGACCACGAACCGTAATTGGTACTATTGAGCCGGTTGTTTCGAACATTCTGATCCATTTTCGTATCACATTGGCGCTTGGAACTTCACTTAAATCGTGTAAACCGTGTTCATGCCGATACAAACGTCGTGCAGTAATCACTGATTTATTGTTTTCGTAATACGCTCGAACACAAAATGCACGCTGCACTCCCGTGTACGGCTCCGTGGCGCCGCGCGTTAACGAGAAATTGAAGAATTAATGGCCCACCCTGTATAACACAAATTTTTGTTGCATATCATGTTTATATCATGGTTGCACTGAAAACTTTTATTCTCCATTTTATATTTTGAGATGAACTCGTAGTCATTTTTGTAAATTTTATCAATATTATACAAGTTTACTGCGTAATAACTTTTGCTAGATACCCTTGAAGACAAGAAGCCTTTATATTCATTTATAATATGTGAACTATTATTTTTTATCAAAATGATAAAAAAAATATGTGGAAAAAGTTGAGGATATTCATTATTATTATTGTACTTATTCTAATGAAAATTTACGTTCAATTCCCATTCCAAAAATCGAAACAGTTCACAAGCTGTAAAATTTTTACACACCACGAGTTTTGTTAAATTATGTAATGCATCTAATTATTGATATTGAGAAGGCATAATATAAAAATAATACAAAAATATTATTCAAAATTATAAAAATTCGAAATATTCCGAAAATTATAATAGTTTCCCATAATAGCGGTTCTTTGAAAAAAAAGACGCTTATCTCAAATCGCAAAATTTGTAGTTAAGCCTTTTATCATATCTCCCGCCTGAAGATCCTTCCTTAAGAGACATCGGTCGAAATGCAATAAAATTAGCATTTGAAGATATCAACGAATATTGTTCTCTTATTTAAAGGTGTATTAAAAGGAAATTCATTATTATTACATAGTTAGAATATATGTATAAAGTATTCTAAATAGTTTATTTAGCATAGTTAGAATGATCCAATTCAGGTCAAATATGCACCGCTTTGTTCAATAACTTGTTGGTAGTTTGAAGATAATTCCATTGTACCTTTTCTCATAAAACTTTCGTCCATATTGTAAAACAAACTTGGATAATCGATCTTCACAAGCTTGTCTTGAGAAAACTTTTTCCGCAGAAAAAAATGCATTCGCTATAGGCTGGTTCCAGAGGAGCCAGAAGAACAATTCGTAGCAGATGATTCTCTGGGTTGGAAACCATTTGCGCCGTCTCATCGTGATTCTTGAATCACTTAACGTTGTCGTAAGTAACTATACCTTTATCACTTGATATCTTCCGATTCAGAAGTGAGTCGACTTTGTTGCGATTGTGTAGCGATTGGCTGGTGACAGTTCGCAGCATGAGGTTTTTTTTTTGCGCTAACTCTTGTGGCGCTCAATCATTGAGTTTGTTTTTACATCTAGCCTTATAAAAGTGATTGCAGATGGGTAATGTTTAGCTCCTGGATAATCGAAACAGTGCTGTCACATGACTGTCGGACTTGATGATTACATTATTTTACCCACATTTTCGACCATCGGTCTTCTAGAGAGTGGCGCAATTTTGATATTAAAAATTCAAAAATTGCCGGCACGGAGTTGACGAAACCGAAATCGTCAGGACCATAAGCATGATTCACATTTTCAGTCGTCTGCTTTGCGTTTTCACCTTTATTGCAGAATAACTGCAAAATATAATGCAAATTTGCCTAACGCCATCTAGCTGAACCCGATCGCACTTATTCGACGTGAGATACAGATTACTGAATAATAATAATAATAATAGTAATACTGGATTTATTTTTTACTATATCTTATATTTTTGAATATTGAATTCGATATTGAGACGTACTTTTGTAAAGTTATTTGGGAAAGTTTTATTAAGACGGGTGAAGTATAACAATTGGAAACGGAAAATCCAAATGTTTATTATTCCAACATTCGCCTGCAGAATCATTCGGTAAACAAATCTTCTATCCAAAAAATTTCACTTACGCTGGGCACGGGTGAAAATTAAAAAATAACCGTAACATATTTTTTCTTATTAAACTTGTCAGCTGTAAAGACTCCATGATAAAATGTAGTCATCACAACTAATGCGATTATTTGCCAGTACAAAATATTATATATAGAGATATCATCCTTTCATTTCCTTGTGCCAAAAGAACTTTTTTTTTAATTTAAAAGACGTGAAAGTCATAGTTTTTACAACGAATAGAATAGCACTGTACTATTTCTGTCGTTAAATATGACAAAGCAAACAGCATTCTTTACTAAAAAATACATAGAATTCAAAATCTCGAAGCACCGTTATTTGTAAACCATGCCAAATCTATCTAGTTTTTTTAGTTCAGGATCTGAGTCGAGTGTTGAAAAATCTTTTTGGTTTCACCCACTATTAATGTTATGCCAGTAATGGAGTGCAAATGTAGGGCAATTGCATATTTCAATTTATTATGGAAAAATTCCAGAATGAATGGCAAAACTGTTTAAAAAAAAATTTTAAAAATTAGCAATTGAAAAAACAACCACAGCTTTTTTTGACATGATTAAAAAATGTGCTAGAAAAGCAACAATATGACAACTGCGGCAACACTGCCAAACAAACCAATAACGTCGACTCTTATTGAATACGATAAATGATAAACATAAAAAAATAATTTCATTCATCTCTTTCATACATGATTATTTTGCAATTTGTCTTTTAATTGCTCTTCATTGAATACTCTCACTAAAAGATATTGTCTTTCGTCGCTCACAACTTGCATTACCCTCGTTTACTCATCAATGTTAAAAAAACATAAAAGCTAAGCATGTTGAATTGCAGTTTAAGTTGACACTTTTTAGGCATCTTCAGACGCAATTGGCAATTTTATGTAAAATTCTATAAACTTTATACAACTTTTTCTCTCACTAATGTGATATAGATTGAATTCCATTTTGATGCAAAATTTGCAACTATACATAATACAGGGTGGGCCATATGAGTGTTAGCGATTTAATTTTTCAATTTCTCGGTAACGCGCGGCGCGTAAGAGAAGTCAGTCTTTGGATGTCAAAAGAACAACTTTACGACGAATTTTGAAACGTGATTTGCATTTGAAGGCTTATAAGATTCAGATAGTCCAAGAATTAAAACCCGATGATGCCAATAACCGATTTAACTTTGTCAATTTGATGCTAGAGCTAGAGGAAAACTCATTTCGAAAAGGGGGAATATTGAATGGCCCCCACGTAGCCCCGATATCTCTCCATGCGATTATTTTCAATGGGGCTACCTCAAATCGGTAGTCTACGAGAATAATCCGACCAATTTAGAGCAGTTGAAGAGGAACATTATTCAGGAAAGTAACAAAATACCGAGAACAACTTTTCAATGAGTTTTCCTAAATTTGCGACTTCGGTTCCAAGAGTGTCAAGCAGCCAAGGGAAGCCATTTGGACAACATAATTTTTAGGTCTTAAAAATTCCCATGCTTCTACTTTTTAAAAATACAAATATATTTTTTTATGTTTCGTAGTTTTTTTTTTTAATTGAATATTTAAACCGCCAACACCCTTATGGTCCACCCTGTATAATTATAGAAATTTGGACTAGGCGAAAACAGTAATTTGCAGGCATTTCTATTGAATGCGATGAACATAGCGAACTGAAAGCGAGACAAAGTTTAATATGTAATGAGAGACGTCTTAGTATTTATAATTTCTCAGTCCCTATGAAATTTTGTAACGTCCATCATAGGACCTATATTGGGTATGTCATACCGTTTGAAATCCACAAGTGAATATATCGAATATTTTGTCGGAAAATTTATCGTGTGCGTTGCAAGCAGGATAGATCCCGAGCTACTTGGGCTAAAAGGATGAAAATTTGTAGAAAACTGTTTAATAGTCATGGGCAGTTTTGTGTCGAAATCGGGTTAAATCGAATAATGGACCGATTCTTATTCTTCATTTCATGCATGTTGGCTGACAATCATCTCTGGTCGCTGAACTGATATAAAAGAAAATATCGACTATTTGTGAAATGCTGAGACAGAAAGTTAAGTGAAAAGATGGCTTGCGCCAGCTAATGTAATTTTGTTTTACTTCATTACAAAATTAAGCGATATAAAACGCCCTCTTCCTAGTGAATCATTTTTTCCACACATAACACGTGTGGGTAGCATTAGAGCACAGAGTGGCACAACAATTGCATCACTATAAGAAATTTAAATAACTTTTTTTAATCAATATACATATTTCATTTATTTTTTTTTTTTTTGTTATTGTATAGAAAATTAAATTTTATTTTATATAACTAATTGGTTTAGAAGATGATAGACCGTAAATGACCTCGATACTTATTCACACATATGCGACGGTTGATCAAAAAATTAGCCATTGCGGGATCGTCCCAATTATTTTTTAAATCGACTGCTTCAATTTAGTAAAATTCCCCGGTTTCATTTTGTACACCTCTTGCATGACATAACTCTTAAAAACAGTTTGATGCAGTCAGATCTGATGACCTTGGGGGCCAACATACAATGGAGTTGCTAGACATTAATTTGGTTGGGAATTTTCGCTGGAACTTCGCTATAACCGGTCTGGGAATGTCTGCAAGATGAAGCAACTTGCTGGAACCAAATGCCGTTGAAATGGATACGTCTTCAGCGCAGTTATGGGTAAAAAAAAAACTTCTTTAACATCTTCAAATAATGGTCCCCATTGACAGTTTCTGTTACACTGTAGCATGTTTCGTGTGACACCCTGTATTGCCGATCGATCTGTAAGCAGATTATATCAATTAGGATGGGATTTTCTCCAATTTGTCAACTGCCGCATTAAGTTGCTTGTTAAAATTGTTAAAAAAAATTCTGAAAACTGTCCAATTTTTCAGATAAGGTGTGTTTCATATTTATAAGCCCACCGTCCATAAATTTGCTATATTTATGTAACGGTACATTTTTTGTTGTTATAATGTTCTATCAAAATACTGGTTTTCCAAGCTTAATTAATGCGTTTTCTTTTATTTTGGCGAAAATAAATATTAAATTTAACTTCCGTTTTTAGAAATAACATTAAAGATTCTATTTAAAATACTTAGTAACAAATTCATTATAATTTCTATCCAGGCTCCGTCAATCACATTTTTCAGCACTTGAACTGTACTAAACTAGCGATTTCCTTTCTACACCTTGCGTACTAAAGTACCCCAGAAGGTTTCTATGGGATTAAGGTCTGGTGGTCTTACTGGCCAGTTTATAACAATGATTCTTTTAGAAGAAAACTAGGATTTTGCCTCTCTGCTGACGTGAATTGCGGCGTTAACTTGTTGGAAAATCCAGTCTCTGTCCCCACTTTCATCCAGAAATCGGTTAAGACTATTTTCCAAAACTCGGATATAATCTGCACTTTTCATTCTTGAGGATACAAACTCCAGTTTTAAATATCCTGCTGCGGAAAATGCTGCCCAAACTATGGCATTTCCACTTCCAAAATTTTGCTAGGAAAAGAATTTCGGCTCATTCCTCAGTAATGCCGGAAACCATCAGGACCGTCTAATTTTAATTTTTTTTTTGTTCACTCGAAAAAGTTATCTACAAATCGGCCAATAATTTTGTGTGACTTACGGATGACCATTGTGTGTTCACATTTTTACGCCAAAAATCCATACGGGCAAGTTTGTGTTTAGCTTTTACAGCTGGAATTCATCTCATTCATTCATTTCTTATAAAATTTGAACTCTTTGATGTCCGCCAAACTGTGGTGCGACTGACATTTTTGTCCACAACAGCTTGCATGTCGCGTAAACTTCTCGATGTGTTGCAGACACTTTTAATAATTTGTCGCTCATCGTCCTTGTAAAAGATTATTTTACCTATTTCGTATTCTGTGGCATGTCTTTCTTATTACTGAATTTTACAACTTCTTCACAAAAATAATAGTGATCTTATCGCTTGCACAATTAAAAACTCAATTGAACTTGGCATTATAATTGTGAAACACGCTAAACATAGAGTGGCCTTATAAATATGAAACGCACCTTATGTAAAGTAAAAAGTAAAACAAGCGAATACTTGTTTCTCCCTACTGCACCAATTTTAGAACTTAGTATTTGTTCAATGTGTCAATTATCGCATTACAGTGCTTTTAGGTGTCGAATAATTGGTAGGATTGTGCAAAATGTTTCGGAACCCGTTTAATTTTTCAAACGCGTAACCAAAAAATGTAAAATAAGTGATCGCTTGTTTCTCCCTGATGGATACATTTTTCCAACTTGTTATACCTCTGTTCACAGTACCTGTTTTTTTTAGCGAATATTTGCACTTTCAAGTATTTTCCTCTATTATATTGTTTCAGTAACAAGTAAATTGTACAAAAATGTAAGAAAATTACATTTTTCTAGAACTGACTTCAGTTTTTGTGTTAGTTAAGTTTTTTTCTAATGGCCCAATTTGACCTAATATCGAATTAAAATTACATATTGAATGTTTTCATTCGCACCGGGAAATTATTTCAAGCCATAGTTTTAATAATGTAGTACTTTAAATTGTACAAACAAGACATCACTCATCTCTAACTGGGTCGTAGACCTCATCGCTATCTGTATGTGTACATGTTGTTTGCTTTCAGCTTGCATTTTGCATCACATTCGTGACGTGTTATAAATCGTCGTAGTTGCATTGTCAATATTTGCAGAACTTTATTGTGTACGGTTATAAATTTTGTATCAAAATGTAGATAAATCTGTATCACATAAGTGTGTTTAAAAGAGATTTCCGTTAGTAGCCGGCAAGTGCTTAAAAATTTGTTTCAAAGTTTATACAATTTTGTATGAAATTACCAATTTCAACTGCAAACTCAAGATGCTTAACTAGAAGAAGAGCCAAGTATGTCCAGTTGCGTTTATGGTTGTATTGTGTGTTCCATTCTGGGAGAGTTTAACTGTTATATTGGTGAGAAAAAAACGAGAAACAGTACGTGAGTGATAAATCAAATGTTTTTTTATTAGGGAGAGTTTCCAATGATGAGGAATCGGGATAGATAAATTGAAAAATAATCGAGAGAGTATGGCGAAGAGGTGAGTGAAGTTTTTTTTATGTACCACATTTGTTTTTGTGTTACGACATTGAGACCACTATATTGTTATGTTTGGCAGTGTTGCTCTAATGGCACTATTTATGCTTTTTTAGCACATTTCATTGTTCACGTCACTGTGTTTTTGAAAAATAGAAGTGATTGCTTTTTAAAACATTTTGAACAAAATTGCAGCTTTTCTAAGATTTTTTTTTACAATATAACCGTTTTTTTTTGACAGTTGTCTATAACAAATTGAAACATAATACACGAATTAAAGGTAAACAAATAATTTCAATACAGTTTGCAACCTGACTTATTCTGATTTTGGACCTTTATATTGGGTTAAAATGTTATAATGTTGATACCTCAATTTAGATTTGTATTCGTATAGCAGAAAATTCAATGTTAGTAGTTTCCTATGTAATGATGAATATAATGACAAATATAATATAATTGTTAAGTTATTAATACCATTTGAAATCTTTGACATCTATTGCATAGTACTTTAAATACTTTCAGTTCTTTAGCGAATAAGCCTATTAGTCATCAATAGATTTTCGAAATTTCGGGATGATGTTTTCATAGCTTTAAGGAAAATGAAATTAAAAAAAAAAAAATTATAATACGTGTAAATTTTATTTTTCAACCATCCTCAGGATAGCACACATTTTTAAGCTTCTAAGTACTTCATCCATTTAATGTACTTAATTCTTTTTGTTCTCTTTTAAATAATTAATCAAAGAAAAAAAAATGCCCTGAAATGTATATCTAGTATATACATTTACATGTCTAACAAAAGAATCTTCCGTTTTAAATGTTCATATTTCATATGTTTTCATAGTAATTTTCAAAAATGAATTCGAAAAAGTGAATCTCAATGTCCAGTTTTCTAACCAGAGTATTCTATAAATCTGTTGCCCTTTTCTTTTATTTTCAAAAACAACATCTAACATCGAACCCCTACCTTATTATTCAATTAAAATATTATAACTTTTACTAACTAAGAGAAGCCAGTTTAATAAAAAAAATATGGAAAAAATTGAAAGTTTTAACATTTAACATTCAACAGGTTGCCATTTTCGATAGAAAGCGAGATAAAGATCAATTGAAAATGATAATTTTCACTTAGCGGTGGGAAAATATTAATTGAGGCGGAGCAATCCATTTAGTTATAAGGAACAGTTGAAAATTTTAATTTTCATTTAATGTTGAGAAAAGATCAATTGAAAATGAGAATTTTAAGTTTATATTGACAAAGATCAATTAGAAATAGCAAATTCTATTTGAACTTGAGAGCATTTCATCTGATAATAAGATAAACAAAATTCTCGTTTTCGATATATTTTTGTAATATTAAGTGGAATTCTAATCTTAGTTCATATTTGCTAAATATGGAATAAAAATTCACAATTTTTATGGATATTTTGTCAATATTATATTTAAACTCGCTTCCTTGTCTCAATATCAAAATTCGCAATCGATCTTTTCTTAGTATTGAATAGAAATTTTCAATTTCAATTGAAATTTTCTCAATATAAACTGATAGTTCTCATGCTTCTCATTTTCAATTGAAAATTGAGTGGATGCGATAACCAGTTTTCGATATTTTTTTTCAATACAAAGTGGAATTCTAATCTTAATTCATATTTGCTAAATATTAAATGAAAATTAACAATTTTTATGGATATTTTGTCAATATTATATTTAAACTCTCTTCCATCCCATCTTGTCTCAATATCAAAATGAATTTTCATTCGCAACCGTTCTTTTCTTAGTATTGAATAGAAACTCTCAAATTCAATTAAAATTTTCTCAAAATAAACTGATAATTCACATGCTTCTCATTTTCAATTGAAAATTGAGTGGATGCGATAACCAGATTCAAGTTGCACAATTTTGAGGTGGGCTCTTCTGATTCATCGAATTCTAAATCTGCTGAGGACAAACGTAATTTGTATTTTTTTCTGAATGAACGAATTCAGAAACTGATTGCACGGTAATAGTAGGAGGGAGGCATGGTTCTTGCTTAATCCGTGTTGCTAACATATTAAATCTTACTACAGAGAGTTCAAATTGTGTTCTATTTTTTCGGTTTTAGATATTGGCCGCTAGTTTATTCTGAATTTTTCATTTTTTTTTGTGGCAAACTGGTTTTTGATCTTAGAAAAACAACGTGGCGTATTGGCCAAGTGTGCCAAGCGACACCGCTAAGGATTAATCTAACCAATTACGAAACGCGTCCGTAGGAGGTACACGTTTTGATTCTCAGTTGAGTAAAATTTTTTTTTTTTTTAATTTTCAAAAATAAATTAAAATTAGAAGCTCGTATAGAGTGGAAAAGCTCTTATGAAGTTATTTTCCCTGGCTCATTGTAAACTGTTTATGTTCTCATAACAAAGTAATTTAATTTCTACACCATTTCCAGTTTAAATTCAAGGAAGATCAATAGAAATTCGAAAATTATATTTGAAATTTAAAAATTCTATTCCAAATTCGAAAGATATCAACTGAAAATAAATATATTCGCTGCACAAGCCATAATAAACTTATATGCGAATAGAGGAAAGCAACGATTACTGTATGGTCGACCTGGCAAAATATACAATTACCGAGCTATCCAAAATTTAAATAAATTCTACCAAACGGCACTAACTGCGGTAGATATGAAAGTTGGTATACATTTCACTTCTGTCTGTTCTGGTACTTTTTAAATCACATACTAATATGTTAAAAACAATGTTAAAAAATATGTTGTATAATTATATTTATAATACAACACATTTGTAATTTATTATATTTTTTAACATTCACATTTCCTCATTTTGTAATTTTTTGTTCAGTTTTTCGGTTTTTGAAGATTTTCATTATTTAGCAATGAATTAACAAAGCTAAAAGTATTGACATGTGGAAAAGTCGTACAAATTATCTTGCGAATTTCAAATAATATCCTAGAAATTTCATATGATGCGTTTTCGAATTTAACGTCTTTTGAATTTTAAATTGAAATTTGTATTTTCAACTGAAGTGTTTTCAATTTCAAATAAAGTTTTTGAAATTTATTTCGAATTAACTTATATAAAATTTAATTTAATTTATATAATTTAAACCTGGAAAGTCTGATTGAAGGTTGACCAAGAACTTTTTATGTTCTCATATTAACAAACTTTGATTTCTAAAGCTTCAAAATAAGCAACCTATTACTTTGGCTGGCAAACCAAACATATGTACCTATACTAATAAAAAAATTGATAACTTTCAGCTTCGGAGCCGCTTGCTATGCCTACAAGGCGAGGCTTCTTTTCCCCCTCGAACCTTAAATATTATAAATTTATGTCAGTATCCTGTCATCAGTCACACGAACTGTCAAGTAAAAATGATAAATAAATTAAATGTAAGCGAAACATGAAAAGAACACGATTACACAACAGTATTGGAACAGATGAAAAATTGAAAAAAAATTGGAATAAAATAACATAATACAAATAGCGGTGGACGAGTTAGATAATAACACAAATATTTATAACATAAAGAGCTCAGCAACAATGTTATTCATTGTTAGGTAAAAATAAACTCTAAGCAAGAATTATAATAATATTCATGTGATGATAACGATGGCAAAAGTACAACAAAGTTTTGTCTCGACACGTCAACTTGTTGCAATAATACGTACATAGAAAACATACATACATACGTGAACGTCCGTCATATTTGTTGACAGGCAAATCCGTTCGAAGGATTTACATATCTTCGGCCTTCAAAATATAAATATATAAATATATGTATGCCGGCGTTTTATATTTGGGTGTTGAAAATTGCAAACCCACATATCATACATAAAATAAAATTTGGTTTTTGTATAATCAAGGCCAATACAGTATTTTTGTTTGTACAAAATAAACAAAAAATGTATTTATAGTTCTGAATAACCATGTTGGTATCAGCAATTTGTTCTTCAAATATAAATATTTTAGCAATATTTCCGAAATCAAAGTTTCCATTTCACTTACTATATAGGATAAGTATGCAATAATTATTTACACCAAAGTACAAAAAAAAGAACAGCACTCAAATCTATGGCTAATATCGCCTATTAGTTCTAAATTATTGTCAAAAGAGCGATTTTTGTGAAATCAAAATGATGATGATATGGAAGGCACAAGAGAGGAGTGTGGTGTTCTTGCTGTTATAAGGCTATCGTTAGAGTTCAAAGGAGTAGAATAAATTCCTTTTGATTAAAAGTAAATTTTTTTGTAAAATTTAATGCTAATGCTAATGATAATGCTATTGCTAATTCTGATGCTAATACTAATGCTGGTGCTAGTGCTAGTACTAATGCTAATGCTTATGCCAATGCTAATGCTAATGCTAATGCTAATACTAATGCTAGTGCTAATGCTTATGCCAATGCTAATGCTAATGCTAAAATTAATGATAATGCTAATGCTAATGCTAATGATAATGCTAATGCTAATGCTAATGCTAACACTAATGCTAACACTAATGCTAATGCTAGTGCTAATGCTGATGCTTATGTCAATGCTGATGCTAATGCTAAAATTAATGACAATGCTAATGCCAATGTTAATGCTAATGCTAAAGTTAATGCTAACGCTAATAGTAATGTTAATGCTAATGCTAATATTAATTCAAAAACAAATGGGGATTTGGGATCACTTGTAGTTTTTGCCGCGATTTTTGTATGCCAAGTAAGAAATACTGCAACGAGTTTATAGGAAATTGCTGGCACCTTTCCTGGTTTTTAATACTGCCAAACACCTTTTATCCATTGCTTTGTTTTATCGTTATAATTCATGTTTTCACGCTTTTTTAAGGTTATGTTAATTTAACTCCTAATCGTTTTGTTCTCATATACGTAAACTTTCCATCTGAAAAATTTCCGGCGTCACAATATTTACCTTCTGTTTATTGTATATTTACTTTCTATGGACGACTGAAAGTTTGGCAGCTCCTAATGGAGTTCAGAGGAGTTTCTCTGAACTGCCAAGTTTGCGAAGGCAAACAACATCAAATTCGATTAGGTCAGCTGTCTTTGTCATTGACGAATAATATGACATGAAAAACATGTTGTTTTCGGCGAACGAACCAATGGACATTTTGCATGAACGATGTGGGGACACGATTACCTCTCGAAGAGGTAGCGCGTATTCGTCAGCACGAATTTGCGATTTAAACTGTCTTGTGTTTTCCTTTTGGGAATTTTCCTGAAGTCACAGATCTGTGCAAATTAGACGCAATCGATCGATGCCCTCAAAATTAGCATAATCCGGGTCATTGGTGAAATTCAGTTGAATCTATGCGACAGAGTCATTGGAAATTGACATCTCAGATACCTGCCACTGTGCGAAGCCACGGTAAACATTTGAACGATGCTATCTTCCATATACAATTTTATAGATCGGTCTTGCAAATAGAAAGGACTTTGTTAATAACTCACTTATAATTTGTTTAATTTCATTTCCACTTTGGCCCGCATTATTCGAAAAAGCTTTCAGTTGTCGCTTCACACTGTAGGTAGGATACATAAGGAATACTCGTATGATAATATTCAACTTTTACGTCGAGACTTTAAATTTAACTTATGTTCACGCCGGGATCATACTCTTGAACACCTGGTTTTGCTTTTTTAAGATTCTCGTCCTTGTCTTCTACGCCATGAAAACCGATTATGCAAAAATTGGGAAATCGGTGAGAGAACTCAACTCCTTTCACCAACAAGTTGTTTTCGTCAGAAAGTAGCCAAACAATGTAAATATGAAAAACATCCTCTAGTCCATTCTATATAACATTACATCATAAAAAAATACGTACCACACAAAACTTGTAACTAAGATTAATGCAAATATTAACTTATATTATGAAACACGAAGTTCTTTGTCTTTTGTATTCAATGGGAAATCGAACGCGTATCAAATACGGTTTAACTCTCATAGACACCAACTATTTTTATCATTTTCATTAGAATTACAAAAATTTTTACTTTTATATCAAGCGATGCCAACCATACTGACACACTGTTGCTTCAGCTCAACTTGTGACATTGCCGCTCGCAGTGTAACATCCTCTTGGCCTTGTGTTGGGTTCTGTACTTACTGAACTTATTTTTGCCTTATTGTTTATTACCATGTAAACCATGTTGTTATTATAATTTGAGGCATGTTAACGAGCAAAATGTTACAAAATTCCAATCATTTTGACAGTTTTTGTCAATGCCATCGCCGTCCCGCCCACATGTCATTAACGTCGTCACCCGAAGAAAAAAGAAAACAAAACTGTAAGCCAAAGAAAGGCCCAAACATGGTAAACATTTCGTCAGATATTTGTAACAAACAGACGCAGACGGAACACTTTTGGTTTGTCTCCAGAAGGGGGATAGATAAGCAAACATACCGGCCGCCATGGAGTTGGCAGAAGGCCAAAAAAATGGAAAAACAAAATATATTGCCAAGTCTTGTGTTATAAAACAATTCAACAACGACGAGCAACAAGAATTGCAAAAACAAATGGAGCCATGGGGACACTTGTTATTTTTGTTGAGGCTTACGTATGTCAAGGGAGAATTACTGCAACAGTTTTAGGAGAAATTACTAACACCTTGGTAGATTGTGGCACTTAAAGCTGACGAATTATTTAGACATGGCTTTATATGAGGTACAGTAAAAAGAATTCCTTTATTATACATGACATTGAAGGCTTCATTTAACATAGTGCGATCTGATTAGATCAAATATCCGTCGTTTTGTTCATTTTGTTCATATTGCCATTTTAATGTTGCCCCTCTTATAGAAAGCCTCGTCCCTAATCTCACAGTCGATTTTCACAAGCTTGTCATTTTCAGCAGCAAAATAACTCGCCATAGACAGGAAAAGGTTGTGCATAAGAACCTCCCAACCAATTTTCCGCAGCCTCTATCGTCATGTTTTTTCTCACTTCATCCTAATGGAACATAATTCTCATCGTATTGACCAAAACTGGCCACTACCGGGCAATTGCTTCCTTCAGACGATCCAATAGTCTTCAGCATAACTTCGATTTAAGAGTACTATGGGCCACTGTCACTTCCACCAAACACCCAACAAAACGTTCCTCATCGTCAACACTAGTTTGTTTACCATTTCGTCTGGGCCTGTTTGTCGTTATTCGACCACGACTGCTTCCGCTTTGCGTTGTAGCAAACTGTTCACGTTTCATTAACCAGTAACTGTCCGTTTTGAAACTGAACCCATTTTGTTAAGATTCAGCAATGACTCGCAGATGAAAATTCAATCCATGAGCTTGTTTTTGCGTAGCTCATGTGGCACCCATACGTCGAGTCTTCTTTTGTATCGAGTTTAATTCAAATGCTTCCAAACGGCTTTTTGTATAATTTATAACTTTTGGGCATTTGAAACAATTCATATTACTTTCGGACTTGACGGCTGTCATAATTCTATCGACATTTAAAAAGCGTAGTGCACCATTGATATCAAATTTACTGGAATGGAATAGATAACCAAAATTACGCATGATTAGCTATTACAGTATCAGCACTATAAACACTGAACCTTTTCAGCCGCTCGGCTTCCATTTTCGCCTTTATTAGCGAAAAACTTTAAAATATACCATATTTTCTCTGCAATACTGGGGCAAACAATCACAAAACTGTCTAAGTAGTTTTGTGAGTACGAAATGTTATCTTTGTAACGCCATCTAGCTTAATTCGATTGTACTTACATAACGATAGATACAGACTACTGAAGCCATCTATTGAAAGAATAATGGAATGATGGAATGTATAATTTTGTACACTTGTTTTTTTTTTTGTCACGCCTAACACTTCAAATCCATTGCTTCGTTTGATCGGTATAATTTTTTTAGCCGCACTCCTTTGAAATTATGTTGATTGAATTTTTAATCGTTTTGTTTCGAGTTATTAAACTTCCAAACTGAAAAACTTGTGACATCACAATATAAGCCTGTAGTTTGCTATTTGCATGTTTCTGCTATTTATTGTCGATGTTAAACACTTTCGAAGTTTACTATTCATCATAAAACTCATTTTGATTTGGATGTCATGCATTTAGGGAATGTGAATAATGTCAACCGTTCGCGGAAGTTAAGCTAGTTCATAAATAACATAACATATATTTGTACGGGTATATTTAGAGAACGCAGGTGAACATAATTTCGCGTTATTATTATGAGTCACACTTTGCCAGCTAATACTATGTATACACTTATTTACACTTTTAGTTTTATAAGCAGGATGTGCCTTAGCTTTTATTGCGGTTTTAAGGTTGGGATCGTGTGGTCGCAATATCCGTACATGTGATTTGTAGTTTTGTCGTAAAATTATTTACGTATATGCCATCCTAAACAAAAATAACTCTTAAACAATTTTATTAGATTAGTGAGCTTTATAATGCGTATGAGTTTTATGGTGATATAGCAACCGACTCCTGGAAAAACAATAATTTCATATTAATTATTAAATGCTGTACAAAGTCGAAAGAAATTTTCGGTTGCTCCTTACCCATTAGGAAGGCAGACAACTCATATTCGAAATTTTGAAGTTTGCGTTCCTTAGCATTTTGTCCACAATTTCGTGTACAATTTACGCATTAGTGGTCACAGTTTTTTGTGTTTTTTGGTATTTTTAAGAAAGTTTACAGATAGTTAATCGAGTAATTTGAAGAAGGATTCCATCATCTCACTTAATAAGATTAAACTGGGACGAATATATAGTGGCCTTAAACTAGGAGGAAAATTTCCAAAATATATTTAAACCTGAGATAATTGCGAAATGACACTGAAGTGGAATGAAAGAAATGAAATACATGAACTGAAAGAACAAAAGAATTGCTACCGATGAAGTAAAAAGTTAAGTCGTGTACGAGTACCGGCTCTGTATACTGCATGATTGACATCTTTGCTTGGAGTCACTTATTTAGAGAGGCAATTTAGATAAAGCTTAGAAACCAATCCTAAAAATGCAATCGTAACGATTGCCACGAAAATCGGGCTTTCAATATCTATAAATCACAAGTGAACAGTGTTATATTGTTTTTCTAGAAACTTTAACCTCTTCGATTATACAGGGTGGCGCAATAGGACGTACATATTGCATCATCTTTTTTTGCGGGGTAGAAAAGGCGCGGGCGGGGGGCGTCTACATCGTTGGGTTGGCGGGCTCATGGAATTTTAGTCACTATAAATCACTTCGACGGGAAACGTCGCGCATTTTGCGTGCTTGCATTTTACGAGAACTCTCGTTCATATATTGCTACTAGGCGACTATATTGTGCTGAATATAGACTACGGCGAATTAGTGAAGCTCCGAGTGCTAATTTAATTAAAATATGGGTAAAGCGTTTTTAAGAGACTCGCAAGAGATCGTCTGTCTAACAATTATCGCGACGAAGTTTGCAACGAATTTTAACATTGGATCTTAAACTGCATCCATATAAGCTGCAATTAACACAAGAATTGAAAGAGTCTGACTTCATAGCAAGGCTCGCATTTCCTAATGAAATGCTTAATCGATTTTCCAATTTTGACAATAACCTTTTCTCTGACGAGGCTCATTTCCTTATGAATGGGTTCGTAAACCGTCAAAATTGTCGTTACTAGAACAGTGAAAATCCCAAAATCAAACACCAGAAATCATTGCATAGTTCTAAAGTGACAGTATGGGCAGCAATCTCTGGCAGAGGAATAATTGGTCCTTTTTTCTTCGAAAATGCGAGGGGCCAAAACGTCACGGTTAATACGGAACGCTATGTTGAGATGTTGGGCGGATTTTTGGCCATTCCGAAACTTGTTTATTAAATTGACACTGACACAGAAAATTCAATTCTCAAACTTACATGGTGGCTTTAAGACACCAATTTCTACACCTTATCGATGTTAATTTTAGCTGAAGACGCCGATGGCTGACCAAAGCGTAGCAAACAAACAATATTTCGATCACACATCTTGCTTTTGATCGTACTATACCTATAGTACTCATTTGCGCCTGTTTTTAATAAAGATCTCTGGAACATTTGCAATGATTTGGCAAACGGGATTCAATATATTTCAATATAAAATTTGTTCGATATTTTAATCCATTTGAAAACTCACAAACACACAACTGAGGCGAATTGACAAAGTCGAGCCTAATAAACAAGCTTCAGATCGATAGAGGACAGTTGTGGCAATTTAGCGACAAAAAGGATTAACAATCGCGTTAAGCCCCCTTTTTTTATCAACTTCCCATACTTTTTGACAGAATATATGAGTCAAAAGACGCGCAGTATGGCCGTCATACTCGGTTTATACTGAGCCAACTAATAGCCGCAATGTAAAATTTAGCTCATCTGTAGCAGCTCTTCTGATTCAATACTGGATAAGGTCCAAATCAACAATTTTTACCGTAGTCGCCGAATATGACTCATCTTTCCACCATGAAACTGTTGAGGTAGTATATAATGATATACCTCTGTAGGGGCGCATAGACTTCTAAATGAAGTGACTTATTTTCGATTCTACTATTACTATTCATAAATATTTTTTGGAAAAAAAACAAGATCTGAATTCCCTTAAAATTACAACTTTGTAGATATTTACATAGAAATGCCTAAGAATACTACATTTAAAAGTGGTTGGATGTTTACGTATAGCAGTTTAAAACTATATAGCAAAATCACATGCCGGAACCCAGCCAGCTCGAAGTTTAACTCAGGCTGCTGTCACCCTAATGTGTACATATTCCTATGCGAATATTCGTCCAAATTTGTTTCAAATCGGGCAACCTGTACAAAGAGACTTCAGCATGATTACTAATGCATTTCTGTTAGTATATTTGGTCATTTATATTGCCATATAACAATTAAAATTCACTACTCAATGCTTATGTTTCGCTTACCGCCGCCAGATTTAGGCTAAAATATATTTCACATTTTAAACATGATATGTAATATGCCTCGAAGAATCCGCAAATAATGCAAGTTTACATTATTTTTGTGCTTTTGTGGAATTTTGCCAGTATGTTAAATTTTAAAATGTATTTCGATTATTTTTATGCAGAACATGCTTCAAGATATTGTAAAATGTTTACATTCTAGGCCCAAAGAAGTCAAGTTAAATCAAGCTATTCGCCAACGAACTGTTTAAAGAATTTCATATCAACCGCCCTTCTACAAATTAGTTTTCTATCAGCTTATCAACATAGGTATTATTTTAGAATTCATCCATGATTTTGTATAATTGTTAGAATGAAAATGTAACTAGCAAGTAGCTGATACCGCAAAAAGTAGCACCACAATTAGAAATTGCAACATCACCATCAAAAGTTTCAGAGGCAACAGAATAAATTTTAAATTGTGGCTTTGGTGACACAATGGTAACGGCTGAAACTTGTACACAATTTAAACAAAACTGTCGTTTAATTATTGTCCTTTCATCCTTACATTTTTTAGTTTGCAAACTATAAAATTTCCTATACCTGATATTTTTTAAAGGCGTTAATTTAAGCTTTTAAGCTTATATGCAACGGAGCCTACAATTTAACCTCGATTCCGAACATCGCAGTTTAAGGCGTATTTACAAGAGTTGACGATTGCTCAAATGCTCAAATAGTGATAGGTGGCTGTATACGGGATTGAACCCGCTGTCATGGGAACGATGATCGTGTGTACTAACCATCGCGCCATGGTCGATCGATGAATGTAACAGCGTCACGCCCTCAAAAGTGTAATGATTCATTCTTGCCGTATGTCTCATTCAAGTAACGGGTAGAGTTTAGAAATACGCATATAGAAAGAGTAATTTTTTTCCAAAGGGAAGTTTGTTTCAATAAGGGGAACTCTTTCGTTTTGGACCAGTTTTGTCACTATCAATGCTTGCGGTCCATTGATCAGCAGATATGAAAGTAAATTAAAAGTTTATTTTAATGCAATACCTTGCAAACGTATGCAAATTGGGCTGGTTACTTCCCATATCTGTTAAGTCCCATTTTACTCTGCTACTAACTAACAAATAATTGGTAAAAACAGATTGGATTTCACCTAAGTAAGATACGCAGACTCATCGCCTTCGCGTGTCTATCAGCTATTGTCAGATATTGTTTTTAATTAATTAATTAAAAACAAAATCATGGATTATTCCATGATGCGTTTAGCCTTCTGTTAGGCCAGTGTGGCAGTCTGAATAGACAGACTCACTAAGACCGTATAGTCCATTGTGATACCAAGGAAGCTAGAGATATGAATGTCCTGCAGAAGCCACTAGTCGCAACCTTCAGTCTCACTGCATGTCTTGCAATCAGACAGTGTCTGGTCATGACGGATACAAGTAATGTGACGTCGAGTCTTGATAGCGACAGCAATTTGTGTGGACGCCTCAGATATAAACGAGGTCACATCTGTCTGGATTGATTACAGCCTAAATATGCTCTATCTCTATCTTGCAGTAGAAGTTTGCAAGTGGCTAGAGGCATGTCTACGGACTCCAACTTGGCTGGTTTTAGCTGGTTTAGCCTTAGTATGAGCAATTTTTTTCGTCCTATACCAATTCCATCCATATGTACAACCTGCAGTCCATAAAGTAGAGAATAATGTACCGCCCCAACGTCTTATATGTGAGCACGTATTTTGCAGAATTTTTCAATAACCACGCCCATGTTGGTGGCGATTTTTAAGGAATTATATGAGTTGGGATATTTCTTTGATCATCTATATGTATGTATATGTATACAATACCACAATGGAGATTTCGATGGCGTTCATGTTAATTTCAAAAGCTTGGTCCGCCCAACGGCGTTATAGTCACCTTCTTACATTCACCTTTCTTTTTGTCGAGTTAAGAGATTAAACGTAGACGTTTCGAATAATCATGAATCATCGAATTCCATAAATTCATCACTTTATTGTGTCTTCATCAATTTTAAATGGCTTTCCATAATGTTATGAATCTACAAATCGAAACTGAATTGAAATTTTATGAACGTGGGATCATGTTATTCCCAGAATGGTAGCAAAAAAATATGGACCAGAATGGATAATACAGGGTGGGCCATATGAGTGTTAGCGATTTAATTCTTCAATTTCTCGGTAAAGCGCGGCGAGAGGTGGCAGGGGGATATGTTGTTCGCTGCGCCGCTTGCTGGAAATTTAGTCGCCATGGAGCCGTACACGGGAGTGCAGCGTGCATTTTGTGTCCGAGCATATTACGAAAACAATAAATCAGTGATTACTGCACGACGTTTGTATCGGCATGAACACGGTTTACACGCTTTAAGTGAAGTTCCAAGCGCCAATGTGATACGAAAATGGATCAGAATGTTCGAAACAACCGGCTCAACAGTACCAATTACGGTTCGTGGTCGCCCAGTTTCTGCAAGATCAGCTGACATTGTGGAGCGTGTTCGTGTTTCAGTTCAGCGAAATCCGCAACAGTCAACACGTAAGAGAAATCAGTCTTTGGATGTCAAAAGAACAACTTTACGACTAATTTTGAAACGTGATTTGCATTTGAAGGCTTATAAGATTCAGATAGTCCAAGAATTAAAACCCGATGATGCCAATAAACGACTTAACTTTGTCAATTTGATGCTAGAGCGGTTCAACAATTTCAACAACGTGAGTTTTAGTGACGAGGCCAATTTTCACCTTAATGGCCATGTGAACAAGCAAAATTTTCGGTTCTGGTCCGGGACTAATCCCCGACGCTTGCATGAATGTCCACTTCACAGCTCTAAGCTTGTCGTGTGGGCTGGGATAACGTCAACCGGTATTATTGGACCATTCTTTTTTGAGGACGGAAGAGGGCATGCGATGACGGTTAGAGCGAACAATTATTGCAACATGCTAGCAGACTTTTTGGTGCCAGCTTTGCAAGAACTTCAAGGCAATACCTCGAGGATGTGGTTTCAACAGGATGGGGCCACATGTCATACGGCTAAGGTATCCATTAAGCTGCTGAAAAATGTTTTTCCTGGAAAACTCGTTTCGAAAAGGGGGGATATTGAATGGCCCCCACGTAGCCCCGATCTC
>JAHXMU010000015.1:2540276-2551001 GCA_019455685.1 Philornis downsi
CAAGCAGCCGAGGGAAGCCATTTGGACAACATTATTTTTAAGTCTTAAAAATTCTCATGCTTCTACTTTTTAAAAATACAAATATATTTTTTTTATGTTTCGTAGTTTTTTTTTAATTGAATATTTAAACCGCCAACACTCTTATGGCCCACCCTGTATAAAATTCAATAGAATATTGATTCGCTATATTTGAAAACCGTCTTTCAATTCCTTAATTACCAAAATTACAATTCGAACAAGGCAATTTTGAGGAAAATGTGAATATAATTATAGTACACTTTTCTTCTCTCAGCTAATTTCAATTTATGACAGAATTCTTATAATTTAATGGTGCATGTAGAGCTATTGAAGTGACATCCTTTAATCTTAATTTAATATGCGTGATGATAGCAACATATTAACTGCTGTGTTTCAATAAATCATTGTGTGAAATCATGAATTAATCGTTAGCATCCCTAGCAAAATATAACTTCATATATATGGTAGATTTACATAAAAAAAATAACTTTCGCAATAACCCATATTAATGCCAGTGTTAGCCCAAAATCCATATTCATAGCTGTCATTGACCGACTGTTGAATGTTGCTCTGTTGCTTGAACCGCAGTGCCCCCAATTATTTGGACGTTAAATGTTTTTTGCTTCTATATGGCACAGCTGTGTTGAACTCTGTCATGCATTGAGGATAAACAAAAAACTGATAGAGGAAACTCAACAAATTGAGGCGTTTTTCTGTAAGAGGAAATTTATGATTTTCCGCATTGATGACAATAGAGCAGTGACATGACAACGTTGTTCACCATCCCAACAAAAAGGGAGAAAAGAGCAAAAAAATCAATCAATCAATAAGCATCAGTATCCTTATATATTTAGCTAAAAGTATAAATTTACGCTGCTGTATGTACGAGTATGTGTGGATAGGTTCATGCCTGACATGACGAATTCTAATCCATGGACTAACAGATGATTTTTTTCTGTATTAGAAATGCTATGAATTTGTAAAATTGTTTGATGTTTTTTTTAGCTGTGATGTCCACAATGGATCAATTTTTAGTCAAAACCTATTCAGGTGGATGACATAATAGACATTTATATCGAAATGGATATGTAAATTTTAAGATATCTCATTTCAGTTGATTGATTGGTTTTAACAAAGGCGGTCATTTATTGTGTGCGGTTAGAAAGTTTTTCGTGATTTTTCATATTAGGAGCTGATGCAGTATCCGTCCGTGAGAGGATGTCAAACCGGAAATATTTTTGATTTATTTTAGTTACTGGTATTTAAATAAACACACAATTTTGATTTCGATTGAGACAACCTTATCAAAAGTAGACAAAATTTTTCAAATGGAACATTAGCAAAATGTTTCTTAAACTGAACCGACCAGACGTATAGATGGTGCCAGTAATTAAAAAAAAAATATTTTGATGAAAAGTGACAACCTTTTAAAACATATGTCTTATATTATAAGCCGCCACGTTGTTTTAGTATTTTTATTTAAACCATCAAAAGTAAACGATCTCAATGAATTTGTAAACATGGAAAAAATTGGTCACCGTTAAGAAATTCAATATTTCCATTTGAAAGCTGTCATTCCAACCAATATTAAAGCCAAGCTAGCTTCTACTCTGGGAGGATCTGCTCCTTCGTTTAAGACTGTAAAATATTGGGCAGCAGAGTTTAAATGAGGTCGTACGAGCTGCCACAGCGAACACCGTAGTGGTCGAACAATTGAGGTGTCTACGCCAGACACCGTTAAGAAAATCCACAAAATGGTATTGAATGATCGTCGACTGAAGATGCGTGTGAGCTAGCTGAAATCTTAGGCTTTTCGAAAAGTGTTATACATCGTATATTGTCGAAGAATTGAAGATGAGAGGACTTTGCGCAAGATGGGTGCCGCGCTTGCTTTCAATAGAGCAAAAACAGCGTCGTAAAAATGTTTCAGCAGAGTGTTTGGCGACGTTTCACCTCAACACAGCTTCGATTTATAACCATTGATGAGACATGGGTTCACCATTTCACACCTGAGATAAAGGAACAGTTAAAGCAGTGTATTGGAAGGGGAGAATCGTGTCCAAAGAAGGCGAGGACGATTCTATCTGCCGGGGTTATTTTCATTGAGTATTTTCAGAAAGGAAAAACCATCAACGTTTATGTGATGAAATTATGGAAAAAAGGCCACATTTGGCGAAAAAGAAAGTGTTGTTTCATCGAGACAATGCTCCAGTTCACACTTACACTATTGCGATGGTCGAAACTAATGAATTAGGGTTCGAATTGCTTCATCACGCACCTTATTTTCCAGATTTAGCTCCCTCGGATTATTTTCTATATCCAAATTTTAAAAAAATGTCTCGGTGGCAAAAGATTTGCCAACAATGAAGAGGTTGAGTTTGTGGTTGAAGGCTATTTTAAGGAGTTTGACAGTTCTCACTATGTAAAGGATTTAGAAGCTGTTGAATATCGCTGGAAAAAGTGTATTGAGCTAAAAGGAGATTATGTTGAAAATTATTGAAAATTGTTTTCAATTTGTTTGTCTTTTTTGTTAGATCGGCTACTTTTAGGACTGCCCTCATCTATGTAGTCAGTTCACTTTACTGAAATTTTTGTGCTGCTTTTTCTCGCAGAAAACAATTCTACTTACATGTAAGGTATTTCGTAAGATCGAATTAGATTTTCTTTTTAATTTTTCCCAAAATTCAAGACGAAAAACAATTCATGTAATATATTACATACAACGTCCCAAGTTCATATCTAAGATTGAGGTAAGAATAAAAAAGTTTAATGTTAAAGTACCAGAATAACCCTTCAAATGGTTTAAATCGTAACAAAGGAATTCCATTTTAGAAATTTAAATGCTTAAAATGTTTTTACTATATTGAATTGAAGAGAGCTAACAAACAAAATCAAAACACGATAACAAATGCTGGGGATACAAAACTCTGCAGCTGAGGAATGCAATGAAAATATTCCAATGGATTACGAAACTTTGGTAGAAAAATAAATCAATATAATATACTCGAGTATAGCTAATATTGATGTAATACGAAATACACTGAAACATAGAATTGAAAGGAAGAAATTGAGTTACAGATGATGAAAGATGACGGTGATGGTGGCACCTGGTGCTGTTTTTATGTCGGCCGACTAAGTTTTTCGTGAACGGTTTGCTTTCTGTTAAATTATTAATTTGAACTGAGCGCCATAAATTTAAAAAATGTTCACCATATCGTATACTCGTAACATCACGCAGTTTGAATATTGTTATTCTGAATATGAGTTTTTAAAACACCGTTCTCATTAATGAAGAAGTGTTTCAGCAATAAACAAATTTAGTGATTAAAAAAGTCATATAAATCAACTTGAGAAAATGCCAGATGTTACAGCTATTCAATAAACTTTTTCCATGAGGTAATACTTGTATTTTCAATTTATGGGGAGCTTTAATGCTACTCATTTTTCGATATGTGAAGGATAAGAAGGAATTTTCAAGAACCTGATATTAAAATTTAAAATTTAAGCAGAAGCGATGAGATTTCGGGTATGAAATAAAATCATTATTCAGAAATTTTACTCAAGGTTATATCTAGATTTTCACGGTATAAGATAAACTTATGTCAAAATTTTTTTGAGGAGATATATAAGATATCAATATCAACTGACAAAAATTTCAATGTCCTAGGTGTTCTGGTTCAAGAGCTACACGATGCTGCGTATATGCAACATTGGGCAATGGTGTTATAAATTTAAATACAAGTTATTTTTTTTTCAAATGCCGTTTATTTCAATTTTGTATGGTGGGATACAAAACAATTTTTTTGAGTATTTAAACACAAATGCACATTGCATTTGCTGCATTTACAACTTGGAAACCCAGTGTTGCATAGCCTACACCTGCCTCTTGTTCCCCATTCCGGCCAATGATTATAACCATCAAGTCGTAGGGATTTTGGAGGCTCTGCAACATATACTCTTTTATAGGGGTTTGATTCAGAACCCGTAGAAGGAGCTGGTGACGATGGAACTGGATAGCTGGTGCTATATGGAACTATGTATATGTTGGTATTTTCACAACTGCAAGGTATAGTAGAATGCCAACAAACCTTTTTATTTCAGGAGCAGTACATTTCAATTCTATGCCCTGCGCGGGGCCAAAACGTCACGGTTAATACGGAACGCTATGTTGAGATGTTGGACGGATTTTTGGCTCCAGAAATTGAAAGTTCAAGAATAGTGAATTCCAGAACTTGGTTCCAACAAGATGGAGCTACCTGTCACACATCAAATGACTCAATGGTGGTGGTGAAGCAGATGTTCCCTGGCAGACTGATGTGGAAAAGGGGTGATATCCCATGGCCCCCACGTAGTCCAGACTTGACACCTCTTGACTTTTTTTTGTGGGGATACCTCAAACACAAAGTCTACAGTAATAATCCAAGAAACATCGTTCAGCTCAAGGAGAATATTCGTGGTGAAATGGCAGCCATTACACCAGTATTACTGAAGAAAGTTTTCAATAATTTTCGTTTGCGGTTAGAGGAGTGCCGTCGTAGAGAGGGTCACAATTTAGATAATGTTATTTTTAAAAAATAAACTCCATTTATTACTCTACAATGCCTTAGATTTATTTTAACCATAAATTTTGTATTTATTTTTTAATCTATTTTTTAAATATGCACGTTCTATTGCGCCACCCTGTATTTCAAAATTTTGGCTGTAAATGCGTTGAATTCACTTCATTTTGAGCGTTTAATTTTTGAATTGAATTTCGGATAGCGTATGACGCGAATGACGTTGGTCTCTAATTCCCTAATCGTAGTGGGCCTATACGAGTACATGTAGACTACAACCTATTTGTCCGAGGAGAGGCATTAACTATCTGTTCACCGGATTGTTCTCGCAATAATGTCATAGTTTCACTGACAGTGGCGGAAGAAGCGATGTCATAAAGGCATCAAACGCCGCCTGCATAACAGACTTCAATTTCAGTCAGCGTTATACGGAATTCAGAGTTTCTTTCCGACAGACCTCACCTTTCACGAAATATGTACCGATAGTTCCACTAGTCTATCAACCACTGCAAATCAATACTTCCTCTGTAAGTAATGACACTTCTGGAACAATTCCAAATGGCTCTTTAGTCCAAATATAGTAGTTTAGGTCACCAACGTAGCCATCAAGCTAGAGAGGGATGTAATGTGGATCGAAAACAAAAAAACTTCTTCAGATTGGCCGGCTTCAATTATTGTACGAGGTTGATTATGTAGGTATGCCAAAGTACAATATGGAAAGTTGTTACATAATTGTTGAGAAATGCACCGGATTGATTCGTCTCTGTCATCGCGTACACTTTCAGCTAACCTTTATAGTGTCTTCTTGTATGCTTTTAAATTGTTATTTAGTCAATCTATGGATCCATGCACTTTAACTTTATTTAAGCTATTCGTCTGTTTGAAATAATGTTCCATTTAAACAAATGGAAATCGGCCTCATACAAGGTCAGCCCCAAAGCTAACAAAGAAGACACAAAAAAGTTGCGGAAAATTTTCTTTACTTTGCAACATGATCTCCTTTTAGCTTGATACAATTTTTCTAGCCATATTCAATAGCTTCTAACCCTATTCATAGTAAGAACTGTCAAACTCCTTAAAATAGCCGTCAAGCGCAGACTCAACCTCTTCTTTGTTGACAAATATTTTACCGCTAAGCCATTTTTTCAAGTTTGGAAATAGAAAATAGTCAGAGGTAATAATGGCGAATAATGTGCGTATGAGCATGAGATGAAGCAATTTGAACTTTAATTCTTTAATTTTGGCCATCGCAACAGTGCATGTGTGAACTGGAGCATTGTCTTGAAAAAACAACACTTTCTTTTTCGCCAAATGCGGCTTTTTTTCATAATGTCATCACCTAAATAAATGCAATAAATTAGCATAATATTCGCCATTGATAGTTTTTCCTTTTTGAACATATATGAAGATATGAAGGCAATGAAAGTAATCCCATGCGCATCCCATAAAACATACGCCGTGACCTTGCCTGCAGATGGATCCGACTTCGCCTTCTTTGGACAGGATTCTCCCATTCCAGTTCTCTGCTTCGACTGTTCCTTTGTCTCAGGTGTGAAGTACTGGACCTATGTCTGATCCATGGTTATAAATCGAAACAAAAATTCGGCTGTATTGCGCTGAAACTTCGCAAAATACTCTACTGAAATACACTTCACAAAGCTGATTTTGCTCTATTGAAAGCAAGGGCGGCACCCATCATGCGCACAGCTTTCTTATCTTCAAATCTCCTGTCAATGTATGAAGTGTGGCACTTTTTGAAATGCATATCATTTCAGCTAGCTCACGCATCTTCAGCCGACGATTACCATTTTGTGGATTTTCTTAACCGTGTTTGGCGTGAAGAGCTCAATTAGTCGACTATAACGATGTTTGTTTTGGCAGCTCGTACGGCCACGTTTAAACTCTGCAACTCTGCAAATAGTGTTTATAGTCCTGATACTGTAGCAGATGCATATTATGCGCAATTATGGTTTCGCCGATTCTGTTTCTGGTATTTTGATGTCAAATATGCACCACGTTCTGGAATGGCAACTGTCGAAAATATCGATAAAATAATGGAAATCGGCATGTGCGACCATCATGTAAGCATAGTTTCGCTTAAGAAATTGATCGATTTTGTTGCGGGTCTTGAGGATTCATTGCATTAACTCGTGTGACACTCACACATCTCACACTTTCTTATATCCAGCTTTATTCAAGTGATTCCAAATGGTTTCTTTTGCAATATTTAGCTCCTGAACAATTAAAAACAATGCTTATATATCGGTTGAACTTTTATTGTTTTATCGATATTGTGGATTGACAATTGGACCTGCAGAGCGTGGTGCATACGAGTATTGTACCTGATTGGCTGTTACAGTATCAGGACTATAAACGTTATTAAAATTTTTAGCCCGCTTGCTTGCGTTTTCACATTTCGAAATGAAACTGTAAGCATTCGGTATTTCCTCTTGGCTGGTGTTCATCTTTAACCCGCGCTCAAATCGATTACTAAAGTCATTCGCTGAAATATTATTGGAGTTCTTTTTACTATGCCTTTAAATACCCATTTTCCCGGAAAAATGGCAGAAGTCTTATCTGGCGATGAGTCAAACAATATGTCATGATGGTTGATGCACGAAGAAAGGAATCACTCCAAGTTTTATATATTTGTTAAGGGTCGCCTTAGTTGTGATCATGATTTTTAGGATATAACTAAAATATTCATTCTCCATACTCCCACTTATCTAATTGTACATCTTCCACGACTCTGTGAACCTCAATTGTTATATGTCAGTAAAATGATTGCGATTTTGCTCTCTGCGATTAACTCTCTACTAGAATTAATGAGACCTGAGGATTAAATGAAATATTTGCGACAGTTTAATAAACTTTTTTCTTCAATATACAGTGGACACTGACAGCAATGGGAAATAGCTAGGGAAATTTATAAACTTTTTAATTTCACCATTGTAGTAGTTATTGAATAAATGTTCGGTGAATATTCCACGATGAATATTCCTTGTTACTGGCATAAGGATACCTCAACTTTATAGGCTTTGCATCTGATATGCTATTTTGATCCAAACGCCATTCACTATTCTTTGAGTAAGCATAACATTTTGTGTGATTTTTACCAGCTTGTTCAGATATTGTACCCAATGTCTCTTACTAATTAAGTGTGATACGTGGTGCATAAAAACTAGAAACACTTATCTGCGCCCTATGAAATGTACATGTTCTTAACCATTAGTAAGAGTCCTTCCATCTGTTAGGTGACTGCTGGAAGTACGATGGAGGTCGCACCGCTTGAAATAAAAGATTGAAATTTGTCGCAATCACACCCTTTTTCAAAGCAAAAAAAAAAAAACTTGCTCAAATGAACTCAATTCTATAAAAGTTGAAAATTTTCATGATTTATTCAACAATTGTGCCAGAATCCAATTGATAAAATGAGAGAAGTGTTAGGAAATAGGAATAATGATATCAAAATGCAACAATTTAAATTTCCCGGTAAATCTTGTAAAAAAAGTTATCCATTTAATGGTTCAAAAAGCGTCGGACTGGCAAGGCTGTCAACTATTAAATACCTGTCATCTGAAGTGTTATTTATTTAGTGAATGGTTTGCCATTTACGAATATGGATCGTTTAACAACCGAAGAACGCTTAAAATATTGGTGATTTAAACGTGATTCAACACTACCGATTTTGACTTTATTGTATTTTGACTTTATTTAACAACCGAAGAATGCTTAAAAATAGTTTAAACTACAAAAGTGCTGATTCAAACGTGGGCAGTTTTCGTGCATTACTGGGCGATAATGGTCGTCATACTCGACCTACTGTGCAAGGAATTTGCAAGATTATAACACGATAATTATAGACTGGAAGCGTTGCAAATATGGTCAGACCTGTACATCATCGCAATGTACGCACTGCTGAAGATATCTCTTCTGTTACTGTAAGTGCGGCGTGTAAGCCGAGGAACCGTTACTGTCAATTAAGAGTGCTATGACTTTATGATAACCGACTTATTTGGCTTGTAACTGAAGAATATAAAGTGGATAGATATGCGGTTTCAACAAGATGGTGCCACGAGCCACACAATACGATAGATTTTGGCTTTATTGCATGAGAAGTTTCCAGAAAGCGTAATTTCACTTTTTGGCGATTTGCGATCATGCGATTTGACGCCAATAGACTTCATTTTGTGGGGAAGCACTAAAGACCGCGGATAATCCCTAAACGTTGGAACGTTTGAAAACCAACATTCTTCAATTTATCGCCGAGAATCCGCCTGGAATGTGCGAAAAAGTAGTCGAAAATAACCTCAAAAATATCCACTGCTGCAATCAATCCAGAGGCGGTCATTTAAATGACATTGTATTTTGTACATAATGGCGAGGTCCAAGCATTATAATGAAATAAAAGATTCATCGAAATCATAACTTTATGTGTGTTTTATTTAACTTTACCTTTACTTTAACTGAAAAATGGTTAACCAGTCATTTTCTTAAATATAATCTTAAACATATGAATGCTGAATATTAGAGTACAATACATGTAGCAGAAAAAAATCAATTTGTAACAAATACGCTAAATTCTACTAAGCTACATAAAACTTTGTTGGCTTGACAGAACTTTCGTTATTATTGTCTCGTTGTTGTTGCTGCTGTCAGTCGCACAGGGAAATCACCGAGAAGTCACTACTGCGACTGAAGTGAAAATTACAATAAAATTACTATGAGGGGAAAGTTTTGATTGCACTTCTGATGTGTTAAAATGCCAACACTAATTGTGGTCTTACTTGTTCTGTAACTAAATAATTTTAGTATAGTTTTGTACAATGTTAGAGGGGTCAATAGCTGTGATCAATTAAATAGTCATTCAACGGTCACAACTCTTTAGACGATAAAGTTGTAAAATATGATGTAATAGTATAATTTCAATTTTGTTATACAGCTGATTGATAGCTGCACAACTTGGTATTTTTCCTTTATTGTAATTATTTTTATGACAATAGTACAAAGTAAGATAATAAGTAGGTTTGTGTCAAAAATAATGAAAAGTTTTTACGCTATTTTTAGTTTGCTAATTGTTATATGTTAGCACCAAAATGTGCGTATTTAGGAAAAAGTTAAATGAGCTGCATTAGTTGGAATTTCGACATCTGTTTGATAGACGATATAGATTACTAAATACATATCTGATTTAGAGAGGGTAATGTATACGCATTCTGCTATTTTATTGACCACTACTTTACCATGTGGTTCAAAGATATCCGTTCATTTCAAGGTCTTATTTAAGTTAAGGTCTTTATGCAGTTAAGAGCATACGGTTTGTGGTACCCCTGCTATACTACGAGTATTGTTACTAAATCTCAGTCACCAAGAACTGATGTAGAATTATTTTTGGGTTCATTGGCAAAGTTGATTCACTGATATGTACGCTAATAAAGACATATAACATGTAAAGCTAACGAATATTGTAATATGTAAATTTGTTGTACTCATTTAACTCTGACATTTAAGTTTCGTGATATGACTGTCTCACAAGTTTTACAGAGGGGCGGTTGCCATGTAGATGCGCAGGCCAAAGCCAGTGATTCTTAATATCACAAATTAATTACACGATGACTTCGTAATAAGAGAAAAGAACATTTATTTTATAATGAATATTATGCTGCGTTATGTTATTGAACGTTATTGTTATTGTATCTTTTATTATGTTTATTTAATTTATAACTAAATGTACTTCCTAATCTTGAAATTATCTAATGGGTAGTCGCAACGATTTATTATCAGTAGTACAACGCCATCTATAAAGTGTATTAATTCTGAATATTGTAGCTTTTAAGGAACTATGTAATATCTTCCGAACTGCAGCCCGCTTTGCAGTTAGAACACTTCAGTAAATAAAAGAGGACAGCGTCCAGTCAGTAGATTATGCATAGAAAAGAAAAGAATGTGCGCCATAAAATAGTTTTATTTGTTCGCTATTACAATTTAAATATATACAGGGTGGGCCATAAGGGTGTTGGCGGTGTAAATATTCAATTAAAAAAAACTACGAAACATAAAAAAAATATATTTATATTTTTAAAAAGTACAAGCATGGGAATTTGTAAGACTTAAAAATAATGTTGTCCAAATGGCTTCCCTCGGCTGCTTG